>VDFB02284212.1:132911-192257 GCA_007258455.2 Sequoia sempervirens | reverse complement strand
AACTACTTCAAACCTTCTTAGATCTAGCATCAGGAGTCGAAATCAGGAGAAACAAAAGCCAAATTTGACTTCCTCAACAGTTTCGAATCCAATGGTGAGGTTCTTTTCATGCCAAAAAGCACCAAAATTTTTCCCACCTCCAAAATTTACAAAAAGAGCAAAGGTAATTCAGATTTGAAGCTTGCAACCCTTATTGAAGAAAATAAACCTCATAAATTGAGAAGGCATTCGATGAATCCACGCTCTTATACCATGTTAGAATTGTGAAAAAAGCATAAAACCATGAGCCACAAGATCAAACAACAAACAAATACACCTTCCATGCAAGAGATCTACAAACAATATATGCAATATTCCTCAACAAGAAAAAGCTATAAAAGCAAGAGACTCTCAAGAAGATATGAAAGCTCGAGATATTCTCCAGATAATTACAATGAGGGTTGAGTGCTTATAAGAGCAAAGCCCTAAATGAGAAAGGGATAGGATCATGAAAAGTGTCAACATCACATGAGATGAGACATAATGATCTAATATTAGCTCAACTAATAAAGTGTTAAAACACTCCTAAGTTTAGCTAATGCATGATTACTCTAACAGAATCTTGCACTTGCATATGTTATTGAGGTTTCTTGAATTTCAGTGGTGTGGGAGTCTTGTCATATGAGTTGGTTACATTCTTGGAGTCAATAGGATTTGTGGAGGGCTAGGACATGCTTATGGTTGATTTTTTTTACTTTCAAGCATTTATACTAGCAAGTTATTTGTTAGATATTTAATTATATAAGCAAATTTAGAACTAAAAAGTGGGTTTTATGATTCATTTTATCAATTATTATTATACTTTGAGTCGTATTTAGTAGGTTAAATTTAGGGTTTGGTTTAATTCAAAATTTTAGAGCCCTAGATTTGTTTGTAAAAAGTATTCTCAAATTTAGGTCTTTAGAATTATTAGGATGCCTTAAATTGCAAATGATTTCCCATTTTTTAATCCACCAAATAATGTTGCCCTGGGAAATATTTAAATTGATTTAAAATGTTTATGTTTAATCAAGAATATCTTGATGACCATAAGGATTCCTCAAATCTTTTGATAAATGTGTTGACTAATGTTGGCACCTTATAGGCTACTCTACTAGGTGGCAAAACATGGGTATTATCCATAAAAGAAAATTAAGCTCAAATTTGTAGGGAACCTTAAGTCTAAAGTGGGGCATCTAGTGGCAAGTGATTCCATTAATTTTAAGCTCATCAAGGAAGGATTTAGGAAGGATATAGGTGGGGATTATACATAGGATGGAGCTAGGCACAAAATTTAATAGTTTGACAAGGGGTAAAGGGGGATAAACCAAAGAGAAATTAAAGGCGGGGTTAATAAATGGTATAGAGATTAAAAAAAAATGAATAAAAGGGAACACAAAAAATATAAATAGGACCATGGGAACATGTTACACCCCATTGTGTGATTACCAATTACCATTACTTTTTATGACTTAAAATGTCAATAGATGATTATGTTTTTGTATATATTTAGATGAAAATGAGATAAATGAATGTGCAATGTAATATAAATGCTCTAAATGCTTTGATGATGAAAATAATATATGGTGTATATGGATGTTATGTTATTGGCTAACTTCTTTTTTGATGCACTAAGTTGGATGTAGGAAAGAATTGAGCCCTCTTGTATGAGAGGGGGAGTATCACCCAGGAGAGGAGTTTGGTATGGTAACCACTAATATGCCTACTTGAGCTATCACACACTCACAACCTAGTTTAGTCAAGTTAAGTCAAGTCAGTTAGGGATTCAATAAGTAAACCCTTGGTCATAGTTTTTGGGATAACTGGAGTGATTGTGTGATTGTCTTTTATTTCCTTTGGGCATTTCTTTGGTTTGAATTAAAGTGATTGAATCTTTGTATTGGGTATACGTTCTACTTCAAGATTATATATATATATGCAATAACTCATGCATATGAACATATATGTGTGTGCACATATGTAGGTAGAAATGCTTGTGTATACTCATACGTGGATACATCATATACATGGGAAATCAATTGGACATATATATACACTTTGTATAAATACTTATCGATATATATATATATATGTGTGTGTGTGTGTGTGTGTGTGTGTGTGTGTGTGTGTGTGTGTGTGTGTGTGTGTGTGTGTGTTTATTATAAGATGTTAAAATAATGATATATATGTATATATGTACATATTTAATGATATATACACACATATGTATATATTAATATACATGTATATATATTTATATATGAATATGATTGGTAATTAAATGATCTTAATATATATATTATAATGGTCGAACATTACAATATATATAGATATATATATTGAATGGTATGACAAGATATCATAAAACTTATCTATTTAGTGAGTACATTAAGCAAAGTTTAAACAAACAATGCTACACATATGTAATGCAAAGTAAAGCAAGTAATGTTTAAAGTTTAGATGTTGTGCATATATGTATATAGGTGATGGATTAAACATTATTCAACAACATTTTAGTGTTGGAAAATGGAATAGTGCTTAAAGTGTTGTGTCATGTAAAGGGAATAAAGTGCATTTAAACGTTTAAGTTGCTAAGTATTGGAAAAGCCACACACAAAAATAAAGAGGCATGAGACTTGGCCAAAGCCACGATTTGGCAGAGAGCAAAGAGAGTTTCTTTTGTATCAAACTGGAAGCCACTATTACAGGTGCCATAAGCACAGACTTGGCATGAAAAGAGCCACACTAATTAGTAGAAAACTATAAGGAAACCACTGCAAATTTTTGACTTAGTAAATTTGCTACAAGCTGGCTGGAAAGAGGTGACTCAGTCATATATTATAATCTAATTTTACTTAGATTGTATATGTGTTAGAATTTTGATTCACTTAGCTGCCATATTTTACTAGATTTACTTAGTTGACTTGTTTAAAGGTGGAGTTGGTTTAGGATTTGTGTTTTCTATTTTAGAGTTGGAAAAAGGATGGGAAAAGGTGGTGATTGGGGAAGCTAAACTATACCATTAAGTTTCTCAATGTTTCTTATAAATAGAGGGCACCCTCTTAGTCTTTGGCATTCATTTGTTTGGAATTAATTCATTCATTTTGTTGTAGTTTTCTTTGTGCGAATAGTGTTGAGTGAAAATAGCGAAAATTGAGAGATTTCTTGAGTGTTTGTTAGTTATTTATTTGAGAGTTTTTGAGTGTTGGGAAAGAGGCTTGAATTGGAGATAGGCTGAAAATTATAGGAGCAACAAGTGAAGTCTTTGGAATTGAGCTTTGAGAATGATTTCTCTATTGGAAGCAAAATTTCCAAGCATGTTGTTATGAAATAAATTGCACAATGGAATAATATGATATGAAATATGCTGCAAATACTTGATAATAACTGAGAATAACAAGCCACTTCGAGGGGGAAAACCTCCAAATATCTCTAATGAGAACACACTTCACAACTTGATGATGAAATAAGACTCACAACCTCCTATATATACCTATTTATGCCAAGGATATCACCTAGGCCGACTTAGACACACCTATATAAGACTTAGGCCGACCTAAACAACTAAATAACAATATACTAATGATAATATGACTTAATAGAGAGTTAAGATAGCCACAAGCCGACTATTCATAACCCGATGTACAATAATATTAAGGGCGTAGCACATGCTTGTCTTTCTTATTTTGTTATTCTCTTCTATTGAATTCCATGTGTTTGCAAGTGCTTTAGGAATTGATGATTGCATGTTATATAGAGCTTGCTTATATGATTGGTGAAATCTTATTAGTTTAAATATGCATATATCTATTATGTTAGAAGCATGTGATTGTATTTATTAGACAACTATAACTAGAATGTATTATTATAATATCTAGGATATTGTAAAAGAATGATCGCATAAAGTGAGAGAGGTAAGGCATAGGTGTACTATGATAAGATTTCCAGTTATGATGTTATGTCAACCAGTGTGTGTAATGGGGTTTGTTCTCGGGATTAGGTAAACCAAGGTTGGGAATAACCTAGATGGTCAATTAGACCACCCAAATGTACATTACCTTTTGGGATGGATTCATGTTACTAGGAACAATCTAGTCAAGAGTTATTATGGTCATGTTATTTACTAAATTGAGCAATGGGGTGGGTGAACATACAACATCCACTTCTTAGAAGTGAGACACCACTTATTAGAAAGTGAGCTTGATGTATATATATGAAATATTTTGCTAAAGTAGTGTAAGTTTCCACTACGTACACTTGTTGGTTCACTATGAGCCAGTATTGCATAACTAGTAGGGAGTGTCATGCATATAGGCAGGTATCCACTATATGGAAACACTAGTTATGTAGGACACAACACCATGCTCAGGTAGGCTATTATAATTATGAGGGTTACCAAGCCAACCTCTACTTTGAAGGGAGGGCCATCTTACCAGTTAGGTAGATGCGTGAGGGACCATAGTAAGTCTGTGGTTGGAGGAAAAGAACTTGGGTAATACTCTCCCTCATGTAGTCGACAACCAATATTTGAGGATGTATGCTCCAACAGGGGACATCTGGACCATTTGTACTTTATTTCATTGAGCTCTTAATAACAATGTATGTAATCATGATCTTGTATCTTTATGGAAAATGTATTTGAGAAATGATATCATTACTTGAGATTATGTAATGTTACCTTATTCATGCAATAGAGATTTGAAATGAGATTATTTTGAATATGCATCTTTGTTATTGAATTGGAAAAAAAAAACTATGTATTGGTAAACTTAAATTGTTAACATATGGATTAAAACTTAGGTGAAAATAATAGGTAAAACATTGGGCTTGTTACACAACATAAGAAATGGGGTACATATGGCTAGGGGTAGCATAGGCTAGGAAAAAGGTTTCAAAGTGACATAAGACGCACACAAATAGACCAGGGGATGAAAATTTATAGATAAATATCACAAGGAAGTTGTAAGGTGTGTAAATTCTATTTTTACACCTAGCTCTCACTTGAACTTTGATGTAAAAATAATGAGTGAGATCCTTGCCATCAAGTGAGCTAGTATACCAACCTTGAAACACCATAAAAATAGTTATATGAGACAACCTATCATTCACTTTGGAAATGAATTCAATCAATTTATATTTGTTTTCTTCTTATGCATACTTTTCTTTCCTACCTTAGCCCTAGAAGTTATCAACTCTACATACAACTTCTACCACCTATCATTTACATGACCATCTTTATCACAATGGTTATAATAAAAATTATCTTTAGTTGTACCCCTTGTAGAAGTGATATTTACCTTATTATTTCCCTTGATAATTATCTCAATCCTTCTAACCACCTTGCTACTAAGGTAAAGGTTCAAAACTATGTCACTTTTTTAAAGGAATAGTTAACACAATTGTAGTGTGATGAAGGGTACTCCCATTACGAACCAAAACTCACAATAATAATGGAAAATGCACAACCAATTCCTGAAGAAACAAAAATATTCTATTATTAACCTCATTGCATGTGCCTTCTAATTACATCATTTGCATAGTCATCACATGGGCTTTTGGTTACAATCATCTGTAACTCTACAAATCTTAAGCAAATTCACTCTAGGCTCTCAGGTCTTGCCACCAGACCATTATAGTTGACTCTCCCTAGTCTAGCCTCTCCCTCACTTCCTTGTCGGTTGAGCTTTTATCTTTCCTCTCTATCTTCACTAGCAAGCCATCTCCTTCACTGTAACCTCGTCCAAATTCATTGTATTTCCTATTTTTAGCAAACAACCATGTAGGGTTTCTTCTCCATTTAATGTGTTCCCTTGTAATTTGATCTTCCTTTAATTCTTTTACTCACCTTACTGTAATACCACCTCTATCACCTAATCAACAATTAGGAACAATTTCCTTATTGTTTGCTTTGTCATCTCCAACACGTTATTGATCACCACATTTGCACCATGAAAAATGCATTGCTATCGAAAACACATTATGTTATCGGGCTAAGACATATTTGAGTCTCATCAATATTGATCTCTTTCACCAATACCTCATTGCCATCCTCATCACCATTCACAATTCACAACAACGATGTGAATTGACCTATCATCCAATTGCATTTTGCCATCTATCTGTACACATCATTATCTCCTTCCTATCGGGTCCCATGAAAGTCAATGCCATGTCTTCAATGTGTCGAGGGGACACCAAAGCAACTCTCCTTGAAATTTGGAAGTCTCGCTAATTAAGTTCCTATTGGAATTTCAAAGAGACTCCGAAGCAACTCTCACTGATATCCCAAGTTGTTGCCAAAAAGCTTTGTCTGACATCGTCAAAGTGTCGAACTAACTCCATAAGACATCTCATTGATACACGTTTGTCTCCTTGATGAGGTGTGAAATCATAATGTCGAAGGGATTCCTCATAATGTCCTACTGATATATGCATCTCCCTCCAATAAGAATCCTTCACAATCAATCACCGCCACCAAAACCTTCCATTATCGCCATGTTAGAGAGACACGAAACAATGTCTCTTCAAAATATCCATATCTCGCCGATGAGCCAATTCACTGAACATCGAAACACAAGTCATCCTTAACACTGAATGTCGATGTCCACCTGTTACATCCATGAGTAAGCCACAAGCCCAAAGTCCAAAACCAGACCAGTCTGATCTGAAAATGACTAACTCCTTTTGCATTCCTTCTTTGGCATGTGATAAGTTGTAAGATCAAGGCCCGAAGAAACTTTTGCACATATTAAAGACATAACTCCATTCTCCTACTTAGCAAACTCTAGTCAATTTATCCCTTATTCCAAAAGAAACAACACTACTATTTTTGGTTGATGTAAGATTGCTTTCACCCTGGATGCTCCTACATCAAACACCTAGGCTAGGAAGAATTTTATGAATATAGATTCACAAAATGGAGTTGAGTGGTAGTACCACCCTTTTAGACTACAAGAAATCCTCAGCCAACCCCATTGTTGAAATTAGTACCTGCAATTGCTTCTTCTTTCTCCTCTTCCAACACTTAGCTGGAACAAGCAACCTCCTCCTTTGAAAACTCTATTCTTCACTCCTCTTCCTTGATGTGGAATTAACTCCACCATAACTTGACCACCTCCTCCAAATGTATCCCATTCACCTCTAATCTTGTGGGATTCAGCCCACCATAGTCCATCCACCTCCACCAATTTGCGCTTTCACTTAACTCTACAACACCATACAAATCCTTCTTTGCATACCAATCATCCCTAACAGGCTATAACTAAACCATCTCATATGCATTCAATAACTCATCCATCTCAACATGGAAATCATATTTCTTAAATTCATTAAGAAAACATTTTACCTTCTCATCACCCATTGCAACTTAAATTTCATTCTCCTCTTTCACGCCTTTGATAAGACATGCAATTGTATTACTTTTTTGTCCTATAACCAATGCATTATACTCTTTTTCATCCACACAAAACACAATTTCATCTTCATCACAAAAAAAAAACATTATGCATTACTTCCTTCTCTAGTATTGCTACATCCACTTGTTCATTATTTCCCTTGGGGACAACTCTATACTGCTCTTTCTTTATGCCTTCTTAAAGACATTTTTAACTGCAATTACTTCCTCTTCCACATTCACGTTAATGTTAGCAGTATAATCAAAGGACTTGTCCTTTTCTCCCTGCAACAAACTATCAGTCATACCAATCTCATTATCACATAAGAAGTCATCAACTGATTCCAAGGTAAGATTACCAAACAACTCAACATTCTTCCCTTCATTATCACCCTTCATAACATTCCAACACAAACCAAAATTGGTCCTAACCTCACCAAAATCTGAAAAAAATTTAACCTTCTCATTCCTAACCATCCCATTCATATCATTCACATGCAAACCAAAATTTTCCATGCATTCACAAGATGCAAGTTTTAACTTTTCTTCAACTACTACCACTTGGGTTTCCTCTTCTTCAAGTCCCTTCATTGCTCTCCACTCTTTTGTGGTTGCTACCACCTCTGTATCTTCATCCTTCATGTCTTCCAATAGACATCCCTAAGATTCAGGCTTAGGTTCCTTAACCTATTCATACTCATCCTCTTCCTCTTCCATGGTGTCACATGCATGACACTCTACTGCAACCTCTTTCTTTCCTGCAATCAAAACATCATTAGAAAGATAAAATTTATCTTCAGCTCTTCTCTTCTCTTATTTCCTCTTTTCAATCTCATCCTCCAATTCATTTATTTGCTGCTGCAACTCTATCATTTCTCTTTCTCTGATCTTCAAAAATCTCTCTTTGATTTCCTCTAGTTTGGGAATCCGTAGAATCCATCTAATGACAAAAGTATTTTTACTCTTTCTCTTCTCCATTTTCAAGGCCTCACAAACCGTAACAACACAAACCTTCAGCCTTCAGGTTTCAAAAATGTAAATTGCCTCCTTCAATGATTTTTTTACAACTAAGGGAATCTTAGTTCTTCAATCCACTAAAAATATCTTCTTGCAAGTTACACATCCATCTACAAGCAAGTTTTACACACTCTCAATGCCTTAACAACAAAATTCTTCAAACCCTCGAGTTTTGCATATGTAAACTGCTTCATATTTGGCTATCCATTTACAAATCTTCAACACCTTCAAATGTTATTGCAAATCCACACACTTGTAATGCTTTATGATGCAGGAGCATCCAGGGTCTAAGAGCAATCTTGCATCACCCAAAAAAAAATGTTGTTTCTTTTCAATAAGGGATAAATTTGGTAGAGTTACTATTTTTGTAAGTTTGCATTTATGCACAGTTGGACATGAAATCTTACACAAACCTCCAAAATGGTAAATTGAAGCCAATGGTGAAGAAATCACTTCAATATCTTTTGTCATTTGAGAGATATTAAATTTTTAATTTTTTTAAAAAATCCTAGTAAAATCTTCAGGGTCAATCTTGAGGAACTCAGAGGCTCTGGATGGGCCTAAAAATTGGTGGAAAATGAAAGTAGTTGGCCTTGGCACGTCATTTTATCGAGACCTTTCCGAAAAGGTATTATAATTGAAAATTCGACAGTCGGATCAAAAGTTATGACCTCGCGAAGTTGTAATACCAAAATTAATAAAATTTCAAAATATCTTCTTGAGGAAGTTACACTTTCTAGAAGATTCTAGGGTGGTTACACCTTCCAAATAAAGGATGTAAAGGGGGACTACAGATGGGAGGCAAGAGTAGAGTAGATGGTGGCTCCGATTTGTAGATTTGTAGATTTATGTAATTAGAAAGCCCATGTGATGGCAAATATAATGTTGTAATTTCATTTTCATTTCAGTGATAATAGAAAATATTTGCTTTCCTTCTTGCATTTTGTTTGTGCCATTGTATATTGTTTTTGTGAGTTTTAGATTGTAAGGGGAGTACCCTTCATCACTTTAACAAAAAGCTTCAAACCCTTTGACGAAGGGTCAAACTCTACATCTTCTTTTTCACAGTCATTTTTAGAGACTCACAAGTTCCTCTACAGTTACAAGTACTTTTTGCAACAATATCTCACTCACACAACTATCCTCTACCCAACAAAGGCTCTAGAAGATGCTTCCTCTACCCACCCTCTCTCAGTAGAGGAACTCTACACCTTCTACCTAGCTTTATCTCTGCTAGAGGATAGTAGTCACAAACCCTCTTTCGTGCTTGCATCAAACATACTTTTCCACAACTCTCTCTCTTGTAGCTTCACCATGTCACTCTTTACCACTCTTCACTTACAGGTCCTAGTGCATACTCTGCACTCTCAAGATCTTCTAGATCTGATACTATTGACGAAGGGTACTCCCCTTACAAACCAAAATTCACAACAATAACAAAAAATGCATAGCCAATGCCAAAAGAAACAAAGATATTTTATTATTAACTTCATTTCATGGGCCTTCTAATTACATCATTTGCATAACCATCACATGGGATTTTGGTTACAATCATCTACAACTATGCAAATTTGAACATATCCGCTCTAGGGTCTCAGGTCTTGCCACCAGACCGTTACAACTGACTCTCCCTAGTCTAGCCTCTCTCTCACTTTCTTGTTGTCTGGGCTTTTATCTTTCCTCTCTATCTTCACCAGCAAGCCATCTCCTTCACTGTAATCCCATCTAGGTTCATCGTATTTCTTATTTTTAGCAAACAACCATCTACGATTTCTTCTCCATTTGATGTGTTCCCTTGTAATATGATCTTCGTTTAATTCTTTTACTCGCCTTGCCTTAGTATTACCTTCGTCGCCCAATCAACAATCAAGAACGATTTCCTTGTTGTCTACTCTATTGTCTCCAACACGCTATCGATCACCACATTCGTGCCATGAAAATTGCCTTGCTATTGAAAACACATTAAGTTATCGAGTTGGGACAAATTCGAGTCTCATCGATATTAATCTCTTTCGCCAATACCTCATTACCATCCTCATCACCATTCGCAATTCACAACAATTATGTGAATTGACCTATCGTCCAATTGCATTCCACCATCTATCCATACATGTCATTATCTCCTTCCTATCAGGTCCCACAAAAGTCAACTCCATGTATTCGCTGTGTCGAGGGGACACAAAAGCAATTCTCTGAAATCCAAAAGTCTCACAGATTAAGTTCCTATCAAAATGTCGAAGAGACTCTGAAGCAACTCACATTGATATCCCAAAGTTTCACCAAAAAGCTTTGTTTGACACCATTGAAGTGTTGAATAGACTCGATGTCTCGTCGATACACACCTATCTCCTTGATGAGGTGCAAAATCAGAATGTCAAAGGGACTCCTCATAACGTCTTGCCAATATATGCATTTCCCTCCAATAAGAATCCTTTGCAACTATTCACCGCTACCAACAACTTCCATTATCAACATGTCAGAGAGACACAAAACAATGTCTCTTCAAAATATTCATATCCCATCGATAAGCCAATTCACCGAACACCAAAACATAGGTCATCCTTAACACTGAATGCCAATGTCCGCCTGTTACATCCATGAGTAAGCCATAAGCCCAAAGTTTGAAACTAGACTAGCCTGATCCGAAAATGACTAACTCCTTCTGCATTCCTTCTTTTGCATGCAATAAGTTGTAAGCTCGAGGCCCAAAGCCCGAACTTTTGCACATCTTCAAGACATAACTCCATTCTCTTGCTCAACAAACTCTAGCTAATTTAGCCCTTATTCCAAAAGAAACAACACTACTATTTTTGGTTGATGCAAGATTGCTCTCACACCCTAGATGCTCCTGCATCATAGTGTTTCAACTTGGATTGCCTAGAAGTAACATTTATGTTTTGAATTTTAAAATGATATATAAACTAATAAATGTAGAATTCATAATTTAGTTTATGTTTACAATTTTTTATTTATTTTTTAAATTAGTTGGATTTATTTTTTAAATTTAAGAGAAGAATTTTAATTTTAATTTTTTTTTTTTGAAAAAAAGGTGAGGTTGATGGGATGTCAAAAAAAAGAGAAATGAATTCTTTTTTTCACACATCTAAATTGAAAATATAATGCATGGAAAAAAATAACTATTGATGAAATTTTAATTTTTAATTTGTTTTAATTCAAACCTCGTCAAAATGTTACAATTTTGACATCAATTTTTGTACAATTTTTTATCATTTTAAAAAAAATACATTATACACTTTTGGAGAATATTCCCTCCTCTAGTGTACCATATATTGTTTTTAAATTAAATTTATTTAAATATTTTTTTAATTTCTAATCAACATCATGTTTTGATTATAATAACCTACTTGCAATAAATTTTTAAAAATAAAAATAAAAATAATAGAAATATGAAACTATTTTGACCGAAATGCTTTCAATCAAAACATTCCATATAAATTGGTCTTGTTTGAATTTTTTACTTAGATTGTAGTTATTTTTAGGTATTAGGTGAAATGATTTCACCCAAAACCTTATATGCCACATAGGTGGCAAGTGGTTTTAGGAGATATTATTTTGTTCGAATTGTTTAGAGAAAAATTATTTCACTCAAAACTATTTAATTGGCCAAAAGTGTGGCATAGCTCTGTACTCTTACCCACTACTCTTTACCTTGCTACTTGTGATTTTAATAAATCTTGCATTCTTATCCAATTGAAGACAATGGACTTGAACACATGCTTCATAATATCCCAATGTGTTACCATAAGAAAAATTATCTTCAAGTGTCCAAACAAATATCCTACATACTTCCTGAATACCTCACAATCCATGACATCATTCCCAAGTTCTACTCCTCTCTTACTAAATTCACTTGTATAAGCTTCAACAATTGTCCCTTGCCTTTTCTTCAAGTAATTTATACAAGAGAATTTGAAGTGTAAGAGAATTTTTGCATCAACCAAATTTTTTTTTTTAATGTGTGTTTGTCTTTTGCATGTTATTTGAGTGACTACAATATTTTTATTTTACCTATAGAGGTCAATTATTGATGTAGGGGAATCTGAGGTGTAAGAGCAATCTTTTATCATGTAGAAACATTATCTTTCATCTTTATTTTATTTTTCAGGTACTTAGAAATATTGTAATCATTTAGTTATTTTTTGTGGAGTTCACTTCTTTCTACTATCAATACTTAAGCATATTGACTTATTGGTGCTTAGATAATATTCTTATTGTGTGATAATGCAATTGACTTGGAAAGACTCCAAAATGATAGCAGGGCTTCAACACATCATAGTCTATCATGCCATATTATTTCCAAATGTCTTGATCATTGCTTAAAGTGATGTATCTTGTCAAATTTCTTATGGAGGACCTAATCCAAAAAATTGAATCTCACATCAACATTTGGAGAGATATATAAACTTATTGATCCCTAAGAGTTCATGATAGGATTGTATTGTATTCCAAATTTTACATATTATTGCATTTAGCTAAGGTGGGTCCTTCTACATGTTTCTATGCGCATTGAGTATTATGTCACATTTTTTGTTAGTTCCATGACATCCTTATTTTATTACACTTGACATAAAAGAAGAATCATTCTACATCACATATGGGGGAATAAAAACACAAGAAATGGGAGAAATTAGCACTAGTTTAAGTTCAATAGTAGACCATTTGAGCATCATGTACTATATATTATCTTATAATATTGTGATTGAAGAATTTCACACTAATTGCACCTGCAATTCATTGTAAAGAATAACGAGGTTTCATTCTATTGTAATCCCTTACCACAAAAACTATTGTTGTAATTTACTTTATAAATCAATAGAATAATTATTGTATTCATAAATTGTGTTATGTTATTTTCATTGCACGGAAGTGGATTCTAGTCAAGTGGGATGTGGTTTATCATCTGAGGCAGGAGGGTGGTCTCAGGCTTCGTCAGGATAATTTGAATGGGCAATCTTTGGCTACTAAGCTTTATTAGAGGTGGTTTTCTTAGCATCAACAGACTTGGAATAAGATCCTCACCTCAAAATACCTTGGTGCGGTGGATGGAACGGATGTTCCCAGGTACTCTCCCACGGGGAAAAGATCTATGGTTTGGAGCACCCTTGAGAGGGGAGCCAAGTTGATTAAGCAAGGCTTGTTCTGGATTTGTAACAGGGGTTTAGAGGCTCTCTTCTAGTTTGATTCTTGAGATGGACATCCCCCTATTATGTCTACTCATCCTCATTTACAGGACTTGAGTAGAATTTTTTTGGATGTTGGATGGTCTCGTGTTGCTGATTTCAAGTCTCCTCAAGTTTTGGATCAGGCTTTGGTGTGCAGATGGAAAGACCCACATGAGTAGCCGCTTGGAGGTACAAAGGAGGATCATAAGGAGCTTGCTTGCATCTTGGCTAGTAGGGTTTGTAGCTCCCTCCCGAAGAGGGATGTTCTGGCTTGGGGTGGAGACTAGAAAGGCAAATTCACTGTGGCCTCTAGGTATAGGGTTCTTGATGAATAGTTGTTTGGATGCACAAGGGTTACTTGGTGGAAGCAAATTTGGAACAAGTTCTCTTGGCCCAAGTGTAATATTTTCTCCTAGTTGGTGATTTATAATAGATGCTTGACCTAGGAGAATCTTAGGAAGCGGGGCTTTTTGGGGCCCTTGGTGTGTGTTTATTGTGCTAATAGTGAGGATAGTACTTCCCATCTCTTCTTTCAATGCCCTTTTGTTAGGGTGCTTTAGCATTTCTGGTGGGGTCTCTGGAGTCAGTTGTGCTGGAATGTTTCTTCTCTGGAGGACTTTTGTAGTAGGCTAGGGAGTTCTATAGCTAAGACTTCATTTCTTCACACTGCCTGGTTAATTGGTCCTAGCTTCATGATCTGGCAGATTTGGTTGGAGTGTAATCATAGGATTTTCTTGGATAAGAAGCTTGAGGTGATGTAGGTCTAGACGAGGATATTGGGAGCTCTACAGGAGACTTTGGCGGCTAGGTGTGGCCTCTCTGCCCCTGTGGACCCTAGGGATATGAGGATTGTTCAGAGTTTGGGGCTCTCTTGTTGCACCAAGGATGAGAGGAGGCCTGGATTTGGTTAAAGTGTTAGAGAGAAGGTTCAAAGAGATGGCCACTGGATGCCTCCACCTTTGTGGGTGCTGAAGCTAAATACAGATGGGTCCTTTAGAGGTAATCCTGGCCATGCTGGGATTGGGTGCGTTGGTAGGGACTGCTCTGGAGTATTTGTTTTCTTCTTTTCTGAGTATTGTGGCTTGCAAGCTAATAGTTTCATGGAGGCCTTGGTTATTCTCTTAGCTTTGAAGAGGGATTGTGCCCTTGGTTGGAGAGGGATAATTTGTGAGTCTGATTCCCAAATTGTAATTGACTTACTGGAGAAGCAACATCTATTGGAAACAAGCAACACTGAGAGGGGGGGTGAATAAGTGTTGTGCAAAACTTAACTTTATTAATCTGACCTTCAATCCACTTAGAACATTTAATTTGAAATAATATTTAGAAAAGGAAAGCAAGAAACCACACAACCATAACACACAGATTTTTACGTGGAAACCCTGTTAAGGGAAAAACCATGGTGGATGGCCAATCCACAATAAGTTCTGAGTATACTCAAAAGAAATATTACAAAATGGGAATGCACTTGCATTCAGGCTTACTGCCTAGAGCTCACTACTCAAGAGGATGGGCTTACTACCCTTACAAATTTTTGGAATAGATCCAAAAGAAAATGAACTAATTAGATAGCATCTACTTATGCTTGATTACAGTTCTGGTTAAGCTCTGATGACAAACTTCTATCCTTTTGACTGATATAGAACTTCTACTCTGCTCTACTCAAGTTTGCACACAAACTCTTTATGCACAAGTGAAACTGTGCATGATATCGCCCAAATGCTCCTTACATATTTGCAACATACACTAATACACCTTCTTCATTATGCAAATGATGTAATCAATCCTCTAAATATATCCGTGACTAGGGATTTAATCAATACAAGTTAGTTCAATAAAACTTAAGAATATTTACAATTTGTTAGCCCAATAACATGAACAATTTGATGTGTATCCAAACAAGTCGGCTATTCCATAGCTAGGAACCAAAATTAATCATTTGAACATAAAAAACATCTTAAATTATTTCACTTAACACATCCACATTGCACCACATTCACCGAGTTGGCTACAACAAGAAAATAAACAAAAAATATCCTACTGGACTTCCAAACTCATATTTCAACTAATGCAACACCACAAAACTCAATGATAAGACAATCCACGTGCTCAACAAGCAATTCCAAAGATCCACAACACAAAATGATGATCCGGTGAAGCTATCTGACTGGATACTTTTGTTCCACAAGTAATCTATCGGTAATACACAGTATTCCACTTCATCTACCAGTATGACTAGCTACTGAACTGCGGACCATGGGGATGACTTTAGTTGCCATCAATGAAAACATTAGAAGCCATATGCCAAAAATCTCCCCCTTTGACATTGATGGCAATGCTTAGTGAAAAATGACAAAGTGTTGAAACTAATAAGCACACTGCCAAAATACAAAATGTTGCTCCCCCTAAGAATATCAAGGCATTTTTCACTTCACTCTCTCCCCCTTTGACATCAATGAAAAAATTGGGGAATCCAAAATTGCAAAAACTATACAAACATATCCAGAGACTTACAAAAATTTGAAGATGTCTAGTCCACTTAAGTTTGAGTCCCACACACTTTTCAGACTTTCCAAAATGGTAATATGACCACAAAGAAGATATGACAGGGTTTCTGTAGCTTCAAGACTTACCAGATTAGGAGTGGTCACAACACCTTTAGCTTCTTTCAGAGCATTTACATTGTCTCAATTTTTGGACTTATTATCCCCCTGAGTTCACATACTCTACTAATAATCCTCTCATTTTCAAACTTTAAATTCTTTATTTGATTGAGCATAGACATTACCTGACTTTCTTGATGAAAAACACTACGAGCTAATGGGTCAAAAGTGTTGGAAGTAGTGACCAACTGCTGCTCAATGTATTTCACTTGCTTCTCATTTCCTTTAGTAAATTTGGACAAGACTAAGCAGGATTTGTACACTTTTCCTCCTTCAGATATAACACCTTGAACATTCTCTATGCAAGTACTCAACAAAGCTTTGTCTTTGGCAATCAATTCTTTTAGGCTACCAACTCTCTTCCCCTTTAACTCCTTTTTTACTTTAGCCTAGAGTTGATTTCTCAAAAGATTCAAAATGAGAATTTACAGAGTTTATTAATTTCTTCATCCCACCGAAGGAGGAGCCTGATGGCTCCATAACATATGTAGGCATCAATTTCTATAGAACTCCAAATGCAAGTTTTAGCAGTTCATTATCCTCAATGTGAATTTTCAATATCCTCTCATTAGCTTTAGCTTGGGCAATGTTGGCAACTTACAACATTTGGATTGGAGATACAGTGGAAAGGTTAATTGAGTTTTCATCCAACTCAGGATCTAAATCATCTTGTTGCTCCAATAGAGATTCCTTCACCTCCTCTATTCTGATTTCCTGATGCTTTCCTTTTTCAGCCTTAGATTCAGCTTCAGGATTGACTTTAGGCATTTCAGTTTCTTCAGTATGCACCTCCTTTTCTTTAACAATCACCTCAACTTGGACCTTAGTCACCACAGGTGTCTTTGGATTTTCCACATTTGGGGAAGTCAAAATATCCTCAAATACTAGAGGATCAGACACATTCATGTTCTCCTCATATACATTCCCTTCTTCTGATTCATTTACCTTCACATTCACTTCTTCATTGTCTTGAACATGTTCACTATTAATCTCCTCAATATTTATCCTTTCTTTTGACAAAAATTCTTCAAAAATTAGCTTAGTTTCACTGATAACAACATCAGTGTCACCAATCACGAGTTTATTTACTCTTGACTTGCTTCTAAATTCCTTTTTAGCTTTTTGAAGAAATAAATCCATTTCTTCAATTGACATTTCAGGGCACAAATCGGCAAGAACTCTTTTCGTCAAATTTTCTTCCTCTGTTCTGGCACTCTCTCTTCTAGATTCCAAAGCTTCATATAGGCTTTTAGGCAAGCTAGACATGATTTCAACCAAAGTTTTATTGAAAATATTCAAGTGTGTAACTGTAGCTTCTTCAAGAATCTTCTTACCAGATTCATCAAAAGTCTCATACAGGTCACAGAGTGGCATGCGATTCCCATCATTTACTATTGCATTCTCAACTTACTCCACAGACATACTGGCCTTGTCAACTTTGGTCTTTTTCTTTGCTTCTTCACCTTTGTCGAAAGGTTTTCTCTTGTTCAGTTTGACAACATGAGTCCCAATAGCCTTTATCTCTCTTACTACTTCTAAGTCTGTTTTTTACTCTTCATCTGTGGATACAACTTTGTAAGTTCTTGAGATTTTGTTCTTCTTTCTTCTTCCGAAGGCTTCGTCTTGATTTGACTGTGCAGCAGGGGAACTCCTAGTAGACGGGACTTTGGAAATCATCCCAGAGCCATTGGACTTGTTTTTACGGTTTGTGACCATAGTCCATTTCTCATCAATTTTGGAAACATAATTATCCACTTGACGGGGCTTTTTAGACTCCCGTGTGGAGGAGTACAAGGAACTACCAAAGGGAAGCCCTTAATCTTGTGGTCTGCGAAATGACATCTATAACACGTGTTCGACAGATTAAAATAAGTGACCTTCTGGGTATGCCAGAGAGCTCCAATTTGAATATCAATGGACTCCTTCAAATCCTGTGTAAGGTCCACTTCAACACAAACCCATTTTTGTGGTTGGGCTTGACAAAACCTATCTAACTCAATACAAATGACCTTCCCCAAATAGGACACAATATGGTTCAAAAAAGGCACACAAGGCAAAGGCAAACTTGGAAACTTAATCCAGGTCGGGACCCGCAACTTGGTGTTATCCGAGACAGCGAAGTCTCGGGTCCATGACTAGAAAACCAATAGAGAAGATCAAACATACCAGGGACCATGATTCAGGATTGCTTGAACATGATTGACCTCCGCAAAACGGAAAAGGAAAAAACCCTTGGTTAAATTTTGGACCATATCAAGACGATCCCCATGAGGGACCTAGGCCTTGTGGACCCATTCTTTAAGCACACTTCTAGGGGGGGTCCTCCCAAAAAAATATCCAACAAGAGTGTGTTTCTCAAGACATTGAAAAGCATAATCAAAATTAGACAAAGGTAAAACCACATTAGCTGGGGAGTCAAAAGAATTACCTCGTGAAACACTTTCAGAACAAATTTTCGAGGTCATTTGTTTGGAGGAGCCATTGAGCAAAGTCATTGAACCGCCAACACCAGCAAGAACTACTGGGTTAGAGCCGGTTGGAGGCATATTAAAACAAGAAAACCATAGTAAATTCAGTCGTACACACAAGAAAAGAGAAAAATCTTGCATCAATGGCGCGGTATGATGCAAGAGGGGCCGATGATGACTACAAACACAAGAAAACCCTAGTAGAGCTCATGCACCTTCCCCCATGCCATTTTTTATGAGTCTTTGTGTCAAAAACTTTGTTAGAATCTAGTTAAAGCTAAAAATTAAGAATAACATCAACAAGATGGATAATGAGAAGTTTGGTCTCTAATGTTGGTTCATGGTAGTTTTTGAGAATATCAACATTGACAGCATCATGGATTCCCAACCATGCTAGAAGATAAAGTCTAAAAACATTGTCAAACACCTTATGAAGAATAGAATAAGGCCCATAGAAAAGTTTTTTGAACTTATTGTATGCTTTCTCAAGATTGAAATAATGTTTATCCAAGTATAACCAAACTTTATCCCCAACTTGAAAATGATGGACATGGTGAAGATCCATAATTTGTTACTATTTTCTTGAGTCTTAAAAATAATTTGAATGGATTTGGACTAAATACTTTACAATTGTTGGAAGAAGGAGTAGGCCTCATCTTGTTATTCTTGAATATGTTTGATTGTAGGAGAAAGCGAAGATAAGGGTGACTCATATTATAGAGCCAAAAATTGAAAACCAAGACATACCTAAAAAGGTGAGTGATCTATATATGATTGAATTCCTCGATTGTAGATTGTAAGGATACTCAATGTGGGTTAGGCTCAAATCCCACTTGGTAGGAAAAATATGGTGGTAAATCCTCAAACTTTGTACAAGAGTCTAGTTTACAAATTTAATCTCACCATCTAAATAAGGCTGAAAATAAGTTGAGAAGTCAAGCTCGAAACTCTAAAAATATTCTATAAAGATCACTAAAAATGACCCACAAAATATGAGTCACTTTAGAAATAATGCTAATAGGTAGACCAAGGATCACAAAATAGAGTTGAAGAATGGTTGGACTAAGTCATGTGCAAAACCTTCCTTGCAACATGAGATAAAATTTATTCATCTTATCGAATCAACTAACAACCACAAAAACATAATCATGGTAGTGAATAGTCAATAGAAAACCACTAATTAAGTTCATGGAAATGCTTTACCAAGGATAAGTAGGAATAAGAAAAGGAATATTCAAGCCCATCTTTTATTTGTTGTTTTGGAGTGGCAACAAATTGCACATCTCTTAAGGAAATATAGAACACTTGTTATGCCAATACAAGAAACGTTGCAAAAGATGAAGTATTTTATGCTTGCCAAAATGACCACTATAGAGAGTAGAGTGTGCCTCATTGAGAAAAGAAATTTGATGATATTGAGGGACACAAAACTTATCCAACTTGTAGAGCTACCCTTCCTTGATGCACAAAAATACTAAAAAGGTGTTGAATTGGAAGATGTAGGATTTTGTAGACTTGTCCAGTTGTGATCCCACAATAGTGTGTCTCACTTTTTGGATAAAGTGGGACATTAAAATTGGATTTTTAAATATTTTTTTCACTTTCTATCACTCATAGCAACTAGACCATTAAGAATTTGAAGATGATGTGAATTAGTGATTTTTGGTGTTTCATGTGTAGATTATAAATGTATTTTAAAAAAAAAAACTATTTGTAAATTTTTTACATAAGTTTTAATAACTTATTTTTTTATAGTTAACTATATTTTCAAAAAGTGACATTTACTCTATCATTTACTCTATATGACATAACTTTTATTAAAAAAGAATACCATTATAAATTATTAATTATGAATTGGTAACACCAATACCTACTACACAAATATTTTTTTCATAATTTTTTGTTGCATATTTTATTTTTATTAATTTTTGAAGTAAGATTAATTATAATTTAGACAGATTTATTCCATAATGCATAACTTATTTTGTATATATCTAAATTAAGCTCTCTCTTTTTTGTTCAAATAAAGACAAATACCTAGTGCACAAATATTTTGATTTTTTTTTTAATTTTTCCATATGTGTGGAATAGAGACCTCAATGTTTAGTGAAAACCTACATTCACTAGAAAATAGAAAATAAATATAAAAAATAAATTAAATATATTTAAAAGCATAATTTTTAGAAATATTAAACTAAGGGCTACATAATTACAAAATAGAATTTCTAAATAATTTCATTTGATCCTCCAAAAGGTCAAGCAAAATTAGTTTTTGTTTGCATTTTGATAGTTGTAGAGGAGACTTCATTGAGGCTATGATTTGTTATTAGGGGGGTTCTATCCAAGGTGGTATATTCTAAGGGGGTTTAACATAACCCCATTTAATTAAAACCCTTTAGATTAAACTTCTCAATGCTCAAATCATTATTTTTCCTAAATAATATGTGATTTCAAGAAAAAATCAAGATGTCTCCTAAGTGGGACACACTAGGCCAAAATCAAGATCTTGAGCATATGGAAAAGACCATGTGTAACATGCTCATTGTTCTACCCATTAACTTTTACTATGTTTTACCCACAGGTGAATAATCTAAGAAGTTAACACTTAGCAATAAAAAAATTATTTTCTAACTCAATAACAATATGCACATAAATGAAATATCCTCATTCCAAACTTTCCCATTGTATTACAAAAAAATATTACAAAAACCCGAGTAATGATTTCATATTACATAATTTCATGATAACATTCCACATTTACAATTTCCATAGAGATGGATACATGAATACATAGCTTCTATGAGCTTACTGATATAGAGATACAAGTGGTCCAAATGTCCCAACATTGGTACATACATTCTAGATGTCCCCATTCCTCGGTACATACATTCTAGTTGTCCCCAATATTGGTACATACATCCTCAAATCTTGGCTGCCAATTGCATGAGGGAGAGCATCACTCAAGCATTTTCTGCCAACCATGGACTTACTACGGTTCCCCACACATCTACCTAACTGGTAAGATGGCCCTACCCTTCAACGAAGAGATTGGTTTGGTAACCTCATAATACTAGCCTTCCTAGAGCATGGTGTTGTGTCCTACATAACTAGAGATTCCATATAGTGGCTACAACCTACATGTATGAAATTCCCTACCTACTATGAAAACCTAGATCATAGTGAATTGATAGTGTAAATAGTGGCAACTCACATTACTTTGACCAAAGTATTCATCACCTAGTACTTCAAGTGGAGGTCACACACTCACCTACCTTTCTAGCTTGATCTAGTTTTGACCATTCATACTCTTTACATATATTCCAATTAGAAAGAAAGTGGTGACATGACAACTTGACTAACTCTAGGTTACACCCTTTCCCATGGATTATCCTAACCCCAAGATAACCAAGTTAACCATACGAGTAATCATAACATCGCAACATTAAATGACTCCATTTCAAAAAGTATGATCTCATCAATAAATGACCTTAATTTAAAAGTATGATCTTCAATAATAAATGACTTCAATCAATCTCAACAATAAATGAGATCTAAAAGTATAATCTCAACAATAACTAACTCCATAAGTATAATCAATAATCAAATGATCAATCAAATCTTATTGGTTAATCCCAACCTAGGGTATCAATAAAAAGTGATGTAACAATCAAGTGATCTTAAACAAATCATAAAACATCTCTTTCAATATGCCTGAAACATTCACATGTTTACAATGTTCACTACATTTTTATATAATATGGAGGACATTAGCCTGAGAAGAGTTTGTGCTTCTGCACCTTCAAGTCCTCTTCTCTATATAGCTTTGGGTTGTTGGAACGTGAGTCCTCTTCTAGAATTCCGTGAATAAGAATAGACTCTTAATCATAAATAAGAAAATAGCATAACCAAAAATACATTTCTCAACCCTGTTGTTGAATATTGATATAACCATCAAGTACACACCCTAACCCTAGGGAAAAGGCCCTCTTCCTACTTTCAAGGAGATATGATTAATCAATCACGTATAGAATATCAACATGGTTTGGATAACATCATAACCTATTAATGATGACATGTCTATCATACCATCATTCCCATTGTATTACTAATCTCATTATCCACAAAGGCTTACCTAGCATCATAAGCTAACAAATTCTAGATAACACTTTAATGTAATATAAATATAGTCAGATTCACAAACTAAGTATAGTTTCTAGTAACAACATAACCTCTCAAATTCTAATATATGGTATATATATACCCCAAATAAAAAGGGTTTCACCAATCAAGGTTTCTACCAAGAATCATGCAAGATTATCCCAAACTAGGAAATAAACCAAGTTCACAAAAGCAACATAACACGTATTTAACCCTATCCTTTCCAAACAAGGCATTCATGATCAAATAACCTTTCAATCATAAAATAGTAAAGAAATAGAAATCAACATGTCTTTATTAAAATCTCCAACTGATACTACTTCCTCCCTAGCTCAATTCTACAAGCCCGCTTGCTACTCCTTCTAAGATCAACCTATCTTCTACCTCTAGCCTCTTACCAATTCTCTCAACAATTGCAAAAATCACAAAGCATCTCTCTATCTCACAAATCTCTCAAAACACTCTTGCACAAAAAATACATCAAAGTAACAACATAGAAATCAAAATGAAAAGTGTGTAACAAATGGTAGAGAGAGCACCTCTATATATACTAAAATTTGAGCATCCAAAGGCTACAAATAAGCTAACAAATCTGCCACCTTTCTTTTCAAATGCATCAACTTAGCTTAAAATGTAAGAGGTGGCGGATTAAGAAAAAGGTTTGCAACACATACACAGTCTAGTTTCCTTAGTTGACAATGAGTTTCTCAAACCATTGTGACAACAATGAATTAAACTTATAAAAGCAAGCTATGGTTTCCCAATTGTATTGTGAATTGACTTATCTCAACCAACTCATGCAATTTGAATTATTCTCATGCTTCCACTAAGCTCATGTGTTGGTTCAAAGCACAAAATGAACTTCTAAACGCTTCAAATTTCATAGCACCACCTTTTAGATTACACGCCCTATCTCTTTGTGCAGGCCTTTGACAAAGTCTACACGTGATTCATATTATTATCCTTTGCAAATGATTCATTTCATAATAATTTATGCATTGTTTTAAATGTATTAAGATTTTTTCTTATCTTATACGCCTAACTCATTTTCTTTGTTTTTGGTTGCAAACATTTCAATATGCATTCATTCAAACTCCTTTCTTCACACGGGCTTTATGTGGAGCTCTTAACTTATTCTCCTCACTCTACATGGCAACGCTCTTTCATACGCTTTAACACATTTTAGAGCATATTTAAATGTATAGAGAATGGATTTAATAAGCCTCTACTAACTTATAGCTCATGGTTCACATTAGCGCTATGCTTTCTTTATAAAAATGCTTTCAATAAATATATATATATATATATATATATTAATTATAATATCAACATTATAATATATATATTAGTATATATATTCACATAAAATCATTCTTTGGTATTTAAATGTATATACATATTTAATTATATATGATAATATATATATATATATATATATATTCATGTATATATATGAAATATGAATATGTATGTATAAACGTACACACGTCCATATGTATATATATATCGCACATATATATACATTTGATATATATTTACCAATGTATGATTTCGTAGTTATATATATAACTGCGAATTCATCGATTGGTAAATATATATCAAATGTATGTATATGTGTGATATATGCCCCATTAGTATCCTTATGCATATGATGTATCTGTGCATGGGTATGCATAAGTATTCCTTCTTCTCTGTAGGCATACATGTATACATTCATTATGCATGATTTATCATTTTCACATATATATTCATTCTATATATATATCATCGATTAATATATTACATAAATACATGAAGAAGAACTCAAAATCAATACAGAGATTCAAACATAAGAACAATCACTAAATCAAGACTAAAACGAAGACCAATTCTAATCATTCCCAAACTATAACCAAGGGTTTAATTACCCAATTCACGAACTAACTTGACTCAACTTTAACCAACTAATATGTGAGTGTGTGTATGCTTAGTTAGGCTCATTAAGGGTTACCAGACCAAGTTCTTCTCTTAAGTGATACTACCCTTCTCGACTCCTTCCTGCATCTAACTTAGTGTGTCACATAGGTAGTTAGCCATTCACATGGAATCTATTTACATCATAAATCATTTGTATCATCAAAGCATTAAAGTATTCACATTGCAATACATATTCATTCATCGCATTTTCCATTAGTGTATAGAAAACATAATTATAAAAGCAATAACATCTTAATGCATATTTATGTATTTCATTCACCTATTTATCACATTAAAGTCATGATTTACATTTATCATTATTTTTACTCAAGAAGGTAAAAAGTAACTTGGTAACTATGAGAAACAAGGTATAACATATTTCCCCCCTTATGAATCATTGTCCTCAATGATTTAAAGTACTAAAACATATAGATAAAGTCAAATAAGGGTTTTACTTATAATTTTCACATCATGCATAGGAAATAAGTAAATTATCATAAAGATCCAAATAATCTTCCCTCATAGCATGACCCCTTGCAATCTCGTTCATCTTGGACCTTGCATTGAGTGACTCTGCTAATGCATGGGGAGAACTTGCGTGCTTCACACATACTTTCTCAACAAAGGACTATACATTATAATCACATTAACTCATATGTACATAATAAGTACAATAATGACTATATCCTATATGACACATATACTATAGTGATTGGAAAAACACGTTCCCATTGGTTATCATACAATTATCCTTAGTGTAACCCAAATAGAAAAGGAATGTTAGTGTATTGCACACTACACTGTGGGTCAAATCCTTCCCATTGGTCTTTACACCATTGGACAACTCAAAAGCCAAGACTTTCCATCACTGACCCTAATTTTTACCTTAAGTATAATAGTATTGCCCTTGACTATTGTCCATCTCAAGCATAATACCACTCTTAGACACCTATCAATAGTAATACTTCATGACTCATACTTTGTATCAACAAAGTTTTCCTTGATCATTTCTATCTATTCTTTCATTAGTCACCATATTTTTGGTCCAAGGTTAATCCTATGTCCTAGCTTATCCCAACTTTGTAGAAATTCAACCCTTCTTCCTATATAATGTTTCAAATGGATCAAATTTTCAATGATAAAATTTTATTGTAATAAAGTATTTCATAAATCCTTCAAGATTTGGTTTATCCATTTTGCCTATTTGGTTGACTTAAAGTAATAAGTTGAGCATACATTCATTTGAATTTTAAACAAGGTGATCATGGTTTACACAAAACCTTAACGTTACCACTATGTCCCAATCTGAGATAGCCTTCTTAGGAGCATTAAGCAAATGATTTACACAATTTTTTGTTTAGGACTGATATCCTACAAATCAAAATTGGTTAGCTTGGTGAGTTTTTTCACCATAACATTATGCCAATCCCATCAACATAGAAAGATCAAAACTATTCTAATGATCTACCACTTCCTCTTTGGAATTTCCTAATAGTATACAAGTCCTGCTGATGATGAGATCCTGTCTTCATCCTCTAGCATACTGGATAACAACTTGCCACATACCTTGCAACATCTTACTCAGTTCCCTTCCATATTATAGTGGTTCCACATTAGACAAATAATTTTTTCAGTCCAGTGTCTCTTGAATATGACATCGATTTACCTCATTTCATTCCTTAATCTCCCAGAAAATTGGTACTTAGGTTCTTCCTCTGATTCACAATCATCCATACTGACTAAGTTAAACCTCTTCCATGGAATTTATACCACATATGATTCTTGAAATATAATGATTAAATATTTTTGTGGAGCTAAAATTCATCTTAGGACATCTAGATATCTTGGATTTCTTTCATCCTTTATCATTTCCCAAGTTGTAATCCTATTTTCAGCTCATTTTATCTCTACTGATGAGAATTTATATTAGTTCAAGTAAAAATTCTTGTTAAATCATGTTTCCTTGATATTATCTTCCAAAAGATATCCAATAATTAATGCATACATAGTCACCAGTCATGAAATTTTTTGATAACTCAAAATCATGAGTACATAGTTATTCCCTTTCCTCTTCCATAGGTGATAATCTTTCCTTTCATGATTAAGCATACTGCCTATCATTTTCTAAAGTATCAATGATAATAGCAAATTCATCTTCCAAAACAAATATGTAAAGGATTGTGTTGTAAATGTTTCTTTCATTGGTCAAAATCTTCTAACCAAATATTTCACTATTAATTCCAATAGCTTAACCTTTTGGTCATGGAATACAATAATTTGGTTAAAAGTTCTCTCCTACTGGAGATACAACATTAAAATTCATTGAAAAGGGTACTTATCCGAGTCCATCTATTCTTCTTCTTTCCCCCTTAGTGTTTCCAAAACATTAGATCATCTTAAAGTTGAACTCTTAACAATCATCCACTCTCTCCAAATTGATTGAATTGATTTAACATTCCTTGTTGTTGGTTTTTCAATGACTTTTGCTTGCCTTTCTTACCCTCCATGGCATGCCTTGAATATACTTATTCATTTCCAAAATTGGATTCATCATCACCTTCCAATCTCTCAGAATCAACAGTTGGATCCCTAATAACGAGATATAATGAATAATCAACATCTTTACAAGCTAAGATATACTCTAGTATTTCATTCCTATTTTCTTTTCCATGTATACTAATATCCTTTTAACCATAGTAGAAGATTATCCCATATTTGCAAAGCCCCATTTGTTGATGTGTTAAATGAACTTGTCTAAGGATCTCTATGTTGATTGTGTCTTCACCTTTGTGAGTTGTTTCCAAATTATTCCTTTGATTTGACAACATAGTCTCCTTCCATATCCAATTTCCCATTGGAACATATTCAAATGAGCATTTAGGGGACTAAAAATAAGTTTACTTTCATAGAAAAACTGGTAGGTTCAATTTGAACTTCAATCAAACTATGCTCTAATTGAGCTCTTTGTTTTAAGGTATCAACTTTCACTCTTGGTTTCAATTAACATTGCAAGATCTTAACCCTGTACTGAATCAGGTTTGTCAAGGGTTGTTCTGCATCCTAGATACCTCTCTAGTTGATTTTGATTCACAAAATATTGGCTTTCTACTTTGCCCAAAGTTTCTAATTTATGCTGACAATTAATTATTTCTCCCATAAAGCATACTCATAGATTCATAATATCCTTAATCCAAAATCCTTGACTCTTCGCAACTATAGGTTGCTACAAATAAGGGGGATTACTTCAATTCTTTCTATCCCTCAGAGGCATTTAAACTATTTTGTAGGGTGAAGGTACTCATTGGTAATCTTCCATAACTTTCCTATTGAACTTGGTTACATAACTTCCACAATCCAAAGGTGTCTCTAAATGAGTTGTTGGTTTAGGATTTTTCAACTCTAGGTATGACTCTTTCCTAGTCCCAAATTTAGACAAGTTTTTAGGAAACTTAATTTTCTTTTTGTTTCCCTTGTTCTTTTCCCCTTTCCATCCTAGCATAAGAACCTTTTAGACACTATCCATTGATAATGTTTACGTGATGAGCTCATAGGTTCCAGTGTTGAACCTGGTAGCTCTAATACCACGTGTAAGTGCCCATTGTTCTACCCATTAATTTTTAATATGTTTTACCCACAAGTGAATAATCTAAGAAGCTAACACTCAACAATAAATTTTTTCTTTTCTAACTCAATAACAATATGCACATTTGAAATATCCTCATTCCAAACTTTCCCATTGCATTACAATGAAATATTACAAAAACCCAAGTAATGATTTCATATTACATAATTTCATGATAACATTTCACATTTATAATTTCCATAGAGATGGATACACAAATACATAACTTCTATGAGCTTACTAATATAGAGATACAAGTAGTCCAGATGTCCCAACATTGGTGCATACATTCTAGATGTTCCCATTCCTTGGTGCATACATTATAGTTCTCCTCAATACTGGCACATACATCCTCAAATCTGTAAGGAAGCTAAGGTAGTGAAAAAAATTTCTACACTAATATTGAGAGGAAAATAATGCAAAAATTTTACAAATATTTAACAGTTATAGAAACTTAAATAGAAATAGACAAATATAATGCATACCACAACACAGTGATTTATGTGGGGAAAACCCTTTTGAGAGAGAAACCTACACTCCAAAAGTCACCCAATATATTATTCAAAAATCACAATGATTGTAATAAACATGTAGAGCAAGCTTCTTAAAGGAGTATCACCAATCGAAGATCTAGAGGTAACACAACTACTTCAGACTCTCAAAATACATCACAATACACAACTGTAATATAATTCCCTCATAAAATAGGGTTGCCTTCTAGGGAAAGTCAAGATAATAAAATATCGATTGTCAGATATGAGACATAATGATGAACGGTCCAAATTCACAATAATAAAATATAAATAAAAAATTTCCTTTCAGGGGTGTTTCCCTCAAGCCCCCATCGAGATGCGCTGCCCCGAACCCCTCACACACCCCCATCGTCGTTGTATGAATAGTACCTTAAGTATCAATAGTAACTTATGTAATTTCAAGGTTGAGACATATTTTCCCAACAAATCTCCCACTTGTCAAACACCTTGCAAATACAACGCGAGGGTGTATAAACATCATCTCTTAATCACTGGTGGCCGAAAGGCCCATTGAGTCTGAACACCATATGAACTTCTCTATGCTCATAGACTTAGTTAAAGAATCAACAACATTCATCAAAGTCTCTACCTTAACCAACTTCACATTACCATCTTTTACCATATATCTAACAAAATGATACTATACATCAATGTGCTTGGTCTTGACATGAAATGTCGGGTTCTTGGCTAAACATATCACACTTTGATTGTCACTGCACCTTGTTTTATTCCAATATCTAAACATACTATCTTAATCCAAATGGCTTCTTTACAAGCATGAGTATCTGCCATATACTCATCTTTAGTAATGGATAAAGCAACCACAACCTGTCGCTTACTCATCCAACTAATTGCACCACTAAATAAAGTAAACACATAAGCACCGGAGGATCGTTTGTTATCAACATCACCTTCCCAATCTAAATCCACATAACCATGAATAGCAAGGGAAATCTTGTCTTTAGTCATATTACTATGATAACACAAGGAATAATCTAAGGTAGCACACAAATATTTGAAGACTCTTTTAACTACATCCCAATGAACTCTACCAGGATTAGACATATATCTAGAAAGAACTCCCACTACTTGGGCAATTTCTGGTTTAGTACAAACCATAACATACATCAAACTTCCAACTGCATTCTGCTAAGGCACTCTACTCATTTCTTCCATCTCTGATGGGGATGGTAGACAATATGAAATAGATAACTTTGTTCCAGCTAAAACAAGAACGCATAATGGTCTACAATCTTGCATATCAAACCTCTATAAAATTGAATTGACATACTTACTTTGGCCAATCCATAGCTTTCTATTCACTCTATCTCTTTTAATTTCCATCCCAACAATGTTTCTAGTTGCACCAAGGTCTTTCATTTAAAATTTAGCAACAAGTTGAGATTTCAGTTCTGAAATCATACGTTTCCCTCTACCAATAAATAACGTATCATCAATATATAATGCAATAAACAAGAAATGATCACCATCAATTTTATAAAAAACACAATGATATGATTTAGAATGCTAAAATCCCAAACTCAACACATATGTATCAAATTTGTGGTACCACATTCTAGGACTCTATTTTAAACCATACAAAGATTTCTTCAATTTGCAAACCAATTTACTTTTACCTTTCACCACGTAGTTATTTGGCTATTTCATATAAATATCCTCCTTCAAGTCACCATGAAGGAATGCAGTTTTCACATCCATTTTCTCAACCTCTAAATCATAAGTCGCAACAATAGAAAGCAAAAATCTAATGGATTTCATTTTTGCAACAAGAGAAAATATCTCACCATAATCAACACCCTCAACTTGAGAGTAGCCTTTTTGCAACCAACCTTGCTTTATACTTCTCAATACCTCCATCTGAACCAATATTTTTCTTAAACATCCATTTGCAACCAACATGTTTTTGTCCTTCAGGCAATGGTACAAGATCCCATGTATCATTCTTTTTCAAAGCTGTCATTTCTTCATCCATAACAATCTTCAAGGATTCTACATCATTCATACTAATGCCTCTTTTACCGATTGAGGTTCATCCATGTTAGTATTTAAAGAAAAAATACATCTCTAATCATTAGGTGAATACCTTTCAAGTGGTTGTCTATGCCTTGTAGAGCTACAAACAAGTCGAGTTGGAGGTTCTTCCTCCTCTTCTAAAGATTTAGAGCTAGATGTGCTTTCCTCAACTTCTTTTCTATCCATGGGCCTTGATTCAACTTTCTCAGGTGTCGAAGGAAATTGAATCATATCTTCATGTTTACTTTGTTTTGGCTGCAATGTAATAGAAGAAGGCTTAGTTTCTCTAAAAATAACAATATACTATGTATTACCTTCTGTGCAATAGGATCCCAAAGCTTGTATCTTTTCACAACATAATTGTATCCGATGAAGATACATTTCACAACTTTGTTCTCCAAATTTGTTCGCTTCTCCTTTGGTACATGTGGATATGCCTTGCAATGAAAAACTCTAAGATGTCTTAATGAAGGCTTGTGGCTTGACCATGCCTCTATAGGTGTCTTATCAAGAAGAGATAATATAGGAGACCTATTAATTAGGTAACAAGTAGTGGCCACAACTTCAAATGGCCCAAAAACTTTGTTCTACACCAACACCACTCAACATACTCCTAGCCTTCTCCATTAGTGTCCTGTTCATTCTTTTTGCAACTCCATTCTATTATGGAGAATAGAGAGTTGTCTTTTGTCTATGAATACCACAATCTTTAAAAAATCTGTCAAAATCATTAGAGAAAAATTCACTGCCATTATCAGACCTCAAACATTTTATTTTCTTTCTAGTTTGCAACTCAACCATTACTTTAAATTCTTTAAATTGACTGAAAACTTTAGATTTACTCTTTAGAAAGTATACCCATGTCCTTCTACTATAATCATCAATAAATGAAACATAATATGTGTATTTACCAATTTAAGTAACATCTATAGGACCAAACACATCAGAATAAATAAGATCTAATACACCACAAGATTTATGACAATTCGAGTAAAATTGAACACAAGTTTTTTTCCATAAATGCAATGCTCACAAAAATTAAATTCAAGATTACAATAGGATAACCCTTGAACAAGGTTTTTATTTTTCAAGGTCTTTAGACCCTTTTCTCCAATGTGGCCAAGTCTCTGGTGCCATAACATAATTTAATCTATAGGTAACTTTGATTTAGAAGAAAGAGCACCCTTGGATACCCAAAATCCATGACCATCTACTGAAGATGAAACCCTCACTTCTTCCACATACTTGATCTTCACAGAAGTACTATTGCACTCAAAAGTGCATGCATCAAGCTTATACAATGTGTCATATCTGAAACCTCTAGCAATCATCATAGCACCTCTTACCATCTTGTGTTTTGGATCAAAAAATACTACCTGCACACCTGCATCTATTGGTTTGCTCATAGATAACAATTTTTTTGCTAAACTGGGGATATGCAACACGTCATTAATCCTTTTTATTCTACCATCAGGAAACCTGATTTTAACTTTACCATGACCAACAATGTTTAAATGAGAATCATCACCCAAGTACACCTTACCTCCATCAAATTCTTCATATTCATATTCAAAAAACCAATCTATATTAAAGGTCATATGGAAAGATGCACTTGAGTCAACTAACCATGTATCATTACCTGCATGATTTTCCAAAGCTACAATGAATGCACCACCATCTTCTTTCTCAAACTCAGAATGATAATCAGTTTTCTTCTTTTTCTTCTTCTTTTCTTCTTTGCAGTCTTTACAAACATGTCTAGGCTTACCGCAGTTCCAACAAATAACTTTGAACTTTCCAAGAAACTTAGATCTCCCTTGGACTTGGATTTGTCACACTTCTCATTCTTCTTGCATTTTTCCTTAGGTCTTCCATGAACATTCAGGGCATCCTTGGCACTGATGGATACCTTCCTCCTCATCTCTTCAAAAAGCAAAGAACCCACCACATCTTCAGTCTTCAATATAACAGAAGTAATCCCAATAGCCATAGCAAGAGAATCCCATGAATTAGGCAAAGAACAAAGCAGGATTTGACATTTCTCTTCCTCATCCATTTTAACACCAACTGATGCCAACTGAGCCACCAACATATTGAATGCTTCTAGATGGTCTATAATTCATCCACCCTCTTCCATTATCAAGGAATACAATTGCTTCCTCAAAAAAATCTTGTTCACTGAATATTTGGCTCGATACATCTCACCAAGCTTCTTCCATAATTTCTGTGCAGAGGTATCTTCATGGACATTGATTAAAACAGATTTTGTGAAGCACAATCTAATTAGAAACTTGACTTTATAGTCCATAACATCATATTGAGCAGATTGAGTAGAATCTGTAGGCCTTGAAACATTCTCATCAACAACATCCCATAGATCTCGATCTATCAATAGATCCTCCATCTTTAGCTTACACATTTCAAAATTATTTCAAATTTTTTTATCCACCTCTATTCTCCCTAATGAACTTGCAATCTAAAAATTCCTCCAACAAGATCACAAAGTGTCTTCTGCACAAGCTCCCACTCAAATCTGGATTAGTTCAAAAAACCCAACAACCCACAACTAAAACCAAAGGTGATCAGGCTCTAATACAACTTGTAAGGAAGCTAAGGTAGTGAAACAACTTTCTACACTAATCTTGAGAGGAGAATAATGCATTTTTTTTTTAGATCTTTAACAATTACATAAACTTAAATAGAAATAGACATAAATATCATGCATAATACAACACAATTATTTACAAGGGGAAAACCCTTTCAGGAGAAAAACCCCACACTTTAAAAGTTGGCCAATATATTATTTAGAAATCACAAAGATTACAATATACTTGCAGAGCAAGCTTCTCATAGGAGTATCACCAACCAGAGATGTAGAGGTAACACAACTTCTATCAGACTCTCATAATACATCACAATACATAGCTGTAACATAATTCCCTTATAAAATAGGGTTTCCTTCTAGGGAAAGTCAAGCTAATAAAATATCGGCCATCATATATGAGACATAATGATGGTTCAAATTTATAATAATAAAATATAAATAATTTTTTCCTTATGAATAGTACCTTATGTATCAACAGTGACTTATGTAATTGCAAGGTTGAGACAAATTTTCCCAACAAAATCTTGGCGGCCAACTGAATGAGGGAGAGCATCACTCAAGCACTTTTCTGCCAACCATAGACTTAGTGCAGTCCCTCACACATCTACCTAACTGGTAAGATGGCCCTACCCTTCGACAAAGAGATTGGTTTGGTAACCTCATAATACTAGCCTTCCTAGAGCATGGTGTTGTGTCCTACATAAATAGAGCTTACATACAGTGGCTACAACCTACATGTATGACATTCCCTGTTGGCAACTCAAGGGAAGACAACTGAGAGGGGGGGTGAATTAGTTGTCACTGAATCTCAAACTTATTCAACTCATTAACCTTAATTTCAAATCTGATCATTAATCATGAAAGCATAAATGAACAACACATCAGAAGCACACATAACACCAATATTTTTTTACGTGGAAACCCTGTTAGGGGAAAAACCACGGTGGAGGTCAATCCACAAGATTATACCCTGTTAAAAGTATAAGGAAATATGAATGGGGAATGCACATGCATTCATGCACACTGCCTAGAGCTCACTGCTCAAATACAACAAGGATTACTACCCAAGGAAGAAAAACTATCTTACAGAAAGATTTAGATTAAAACCATCCAGATTTGAACTAAGAAAATAGCATCTGCTAATGCCTGGTTACAGTTTTGGTTAAGCACATGAACACTTCTTCACTCTTCTTCACTCTTCTTCACTCTTTGTTCTACCTTGAATTATCTAAAATTTATTCACACACAAGACTCATACACTTCACATTCACACCCTTTTCAATCCTCAAACAATTGCTCTTACATATCTGCAACAAGAAATTACATCGCTATAAGTCGGCCACAAAAAAAGATAATAAAATAATTACAAACAGTCGGCCCAAAAAAAATAAACATTATTCATGTGAATCAACCAAGGTCGGCCATAACATAGTGAAGACTGAAAATAACATCTCCAACATGAAAACACTTCAATTAATTTCTCCTCGAAGATCCACAACACGCTTCAACACCTTGTCGGCCAAAAACATGAAAAACATGAACACGCAAGAGAAAATCTCCGATCACGAGCACAACGATCAATGCAGACATGCTACAAAGATAAATAACAAACTAGAAACATCCACAAGCATCATGAAACACCAGAGAAGCATCCACAACAACTGAACTTACTGAAATCATAGAATCTTCAATTAGGAACACTAACTGAAGCGACAGAAAAACTATTAGAATGAAAATCACCATAACTCGATCAACTTTTCATGCAGATCTTTGAAACTCGACGTAGATAAACTAGACATACTCAATAAGAAATCCTTTAGTCCATAACCTCAAAACAACAATGTACTGAACACACTGACAGAAAGAACTTCACTTCACCACTGACAACCTATAGCACTTCTTATTACAATTTTCTCAATATCCTCAACATATACAACTTCTAATGCAACAATGCTAATAGTGTTGAAATCAATGACAACCACATATCAGCAACACAACCACAACATCCAACAATCTCCCCCTTTGGAATTGATGGCAACACATGATGTGAAAAATACCATCAACACAACAACGCTTACTCTTCCTTTAAGTTCTGACTTTTCTTTCCTCAACTCTGCTCCCCACAAGGCTCTTCTCCCTAGATAATCGGAAGTTTTTTTTTCACATTACTCTTCTCCCCCTTTGATATCAATGACAAAGATCTCTTCAATACAAGCTTTGAACCACATATTGGAACACCTGAACATCTAACTACTCCCCCTAAGTAGCAACCACCACAACATCAATCTGGATGAAAATATGATAATGAAATGCACATATTGATGCAATTCAATACATCCTTAGTTATGATTAGGAGGGGTAATCACCCCTAACTTCCCTCTGAGATACTCAAAAGTAGCCTTAGGCAATGACTTTGTAAAGATATCTGTAATCTGCTCCTTAGTAGGCACATACTCCAATATGACTTCCTTTTCACTTACCTTCTCTCTCAAAAAATGAAATTTGATAGATATATGCTTGGTCTTTGAATGTTGCACCAGATTCTCAAAAATGCTAATAGCACTTGAGTTATCACAGAATATAACAATAGGATCATCATACACAACTCTGATACCCTTCAGCATCTGTTTCATCCACAATACTTGAGTACAATTATTAGTAGTAACAATGTATTCTTCCTCTACAATAGATAAAGAAATAGCATTTTGCTTCTTACTCAACCATGAAATCAACTTCTTTCCCAAGAAAAATGCTCCACCACTAGTACTTTTCTTGTCATTCACATCTCCTATCCAATCAAAATTAGTAAACGCACTCAAAGTAAGATCGTCATCTTTAGGATAGCATAGACCAAAATCAACTGTCCCTTTCAAGTATCTAAAAATTCTCTTCACAACAGTTACATGAGATTCTTTAGGATCAACTTGAAATATAGCAACAATACATACAACATTCATGATATTAGGCCTAGTTTGAGTCAAATAAAGCAATGCACCAATCATTGATCTATATCTTGTCTAATTTTCCTTCAGAAAATTATCATCAATTTTCAACTTGCATCCGGTCACCATGGGTGTACCAATAGGCTTTGAGTCTTCCATACCAAATTTCTTCAACAATTCCTTCACATACTTGGACTGAGATATAAAAATCCATTTATCTAACTGAGTAATTTACAATCCCAAGAAGAATTTCATCTCTCCAATCACTGACATTTCAAATTCATTCTGTATCTCATTAGAAAACTTCATGCACAAACTATCATCTCCTCCAAATATGATATCATCAACAAAAACTTCCACAATCAAATCTTTATCATCATTCTTGAAATACAAATTACTATCAATAGTACCTTTGTTAAATCCAAGTTTCACCAAGTACTTATCCAATCTAACATACCATGCTCTAGGGGCTTGCTTAAGACCATACAATACTTTCTTCAATTGACACACCATATCTTCTTGATTAGTCAACTAGAATCCATCAAGTTGATCAACATATACCTCTTCTTCCAATTCACCATTTAGAAAATCAGACTTGACATCCATTTGATAAACCTTGTAGTCTTTATAAGCAGCATAAGCAAGAAACAATCTCACAACTTCAATTCTAGCAACAGGGGCAAAGGTTTCTTCAAAATCAATACCTTCCATTTGAGAATATCCCTTACAAGCCAATCTTGCTTTGTTTCTAACCACTTCACCTAGTTCATTCAGTTTGTTCTAAAGACCCATTTAGTTCCAATTACATTCTTATCCTTACGTCTAGGAACAAGAATCCATGTATCATTCTTCTCAATTTGCTACAGTTCCTCTTTCATTTCTTCAACCCAATGCTCATCTTTGCATGCTTCATTTACATTGTTAGGCTCAGTCTTTGAAATCAAACAATATTCTTCTACAATTTTTCTCCCAGTCTGGACACCTTTTTTCTTATCACCTATGATTTGATTCTCTGAATGATTCAATCTCACATACCTCAGAGTCTTCTTACAATGTTCTTCAACTTCAGGCTCTTATAATCTCTCTTTTGTTCTTCCATCAGTTTCTCCTTCTTCTTTATTTTCTTGATTCACCGGAAGGATTTGAACTTTACTTGTTGTCTGACCTTGCTTTCCTTTGCTTGTACTATCATTATGATCATTAGAATCATATCCACAGGTTCTAGATAGTGTAGGTATGTCTTCATCAACCTTAACATTTGCACTTTCAACCATTTTCTTCAATCTTTTGTTGTAACACTGGTAGGTATTACTTTTAGTAGCGTAACCCAGAAAGATTCCTTCATTACTCCTAGCATCAAACTTTCCTATATCTTCATCTCCTTTGATATAACACTTGCTTCCAAAGATTTTGAAATATCTAATAGTAGGATTTTGACCAGTCCATAGTTCAAAAGGAGTCTTACCAGTATCGCCTTTGATTTGTACCTGATTAATTATGTACACAACAATACTCACAACTTCTCTCTAGTAGATATGAGGCACATTTTCTTCTAACATCATGGTTCTAGCCACATCTAGAACTGTTCTATTCTTCCTTTCCACAACTCCATTCTGTTGAGGGGTTCATGGTGCAGATAACTGTCTCTTTATTCCATGCTCTTCACAAAAGGAATTAAACTCACTGGAAGTGAATTCACCACCTCTATCTGATCTCAAACACTTAATCTTCAAACCAGTCTCTGTCTCAACCATAGCATTAAAGATCTTGAACTTTTCTAGAGCTTTAGATTTCTCCCTTAAGAAAGTAGCCAACATCATCCTTGAATAATCATCAATAAGCAACATGAAGTATCTGTAACCTTGTAAACTTCTAGTTCTAGCAGGACCACACAAATCAGTATGCACAAGTTCCAACAATCCATTTGAATTTTTCTATTTACTTCAAAATGAAATTCTTGTTTGCTTTCCTAATTGACATTCTTTGCATATGGCATTAGTAGGTTTCATTAGCTTAGGAAGATCTCTCACAGCTTTAGTGGAACTTATCTTGGAAATGTTATCAAAGTTAACATGACACATTCTCCTATGCCATAACCAACTCTCATCAACTTGAGCAATCAAAAAAAATTTACTAGCAACATTCAGATGAAAGATATTACCTTTTGTTTGTGTACCTGATGCAATCACATTTCAAGAATTTCCAATATTTTGCACTTACCATCCATGAACTGAAGATTGTATCCCTTATCAACCATTTGACCAACACTCAAAAGATTATGCTTCAAACCTTCAACATACAAGACATCATTAGTGTTATGCTTACCATCAAGAGAAATGCATCCTCTTCCACGGATCACACCAACTGTGTTATCACCAAATCTCACAACACCACCATCATACTTCTCCAAATTCACAAACTTACTTTTATCTCTTGTCATATGATGAGAACAACCACTGTCAATTATCCATTCATCTTTCTCTTCAACTTGAGCAACCAGGGATTTCTCCACATTTGTACAACTAGCAGATTTAGTAGACACATGATTATTTTCCTTGATAGCAATAAACACAAATTCATCTTCACTTGCATTTCCTCTATCAGATTCATCATTTGTTACACCTTCATTAGCAACATAGTAACACTTCTTTTGGAATTTAGGCTTGTTAAATCTTGGCTTGGAATCTCTCTCAGGACACCTTGATGCAAAATGACCTATCTTATTGCAAGAGAAACATTTAATAGGAAAATTTCCCTTATACTTACCTTGTCCTCTAGCTTCTCTTTTCACAATCAATGCTTCAAGTTCTTCAAGCTCTCTTTCTTCTTCATCTAGTTGTTTCATTTCATCCTCATACTTGAATGTATTTCTTGATGAACTTTCACCCGGATCATATCTCTATCTATCTCTTCCAGAAGTAGTAGTCTTAAATGCAAATTCAACCTTAGGAAGGGCATCACCAAATTCACTCAACTCAAAAGTAGTAAGCTTTCCAATCAACATATCTTTGGTAACATTCGTCACAGTTCGAAGTTATTCAATAGCACTAGCCTTGACTTTGTAAAAATTAGGCAAAGATCTAAGCACTTTAGCAACAATCTCTAATTCATCTATCTGTCCACCAGCACATCTGATACCACACACAAGTTCATTCACTCTTTGCATGAAAGTAGTAACATTTTCATCATCACCCATTTTCAACTTTTCATATTTTCCTTTCAGACTTTGTAGCTTAGCAATCTTCACATTTGCATCACCTTCATACAAGGTCTCCAAATTCTTGTAGATCTCATAAGCAGTCTTTAGATCCATCACATTTGTCATCTCAGTATTAGTCAAAGCACTCAACAATGCCTCCTTAGCCCTAATATTATATTTAGCATCCCTGATCTCAACAGAAGTAGTAGGACCATTTTGTGGAATAACATATATATTTTTTGTAATGCTCCAGTAGGGTTCACCAATGCATCTCAAATGAAACTCCATTCGAGCTTTCCACAAAGAATAATTTGTTGCATCAAATCTAGGACTGTCCTTCTTATAAGTCACCATCCCAAATCACCTCAAGCTGTTAAACTTCTTCCAAGGAACCACAAGCTCTGATACCAATTGTTAGCAACTCAAGGGCAGAAAATTGAGAGGGGGGGTGAATTAGTTATCATTGAATCTTAAACTTATTCAACTTATTAACCTTAATTTCAGATCTAATCATTAATCATGAAAGCATAAATGAACAACACATCAGAAGCACACATAACACCAAGATTTTTTATGTGGAAACCTTGTTAGGGGAAAAACCATGGTGGAGGTCAATCCATAAGATTACACCCTATTAAAAGTATAAGGAAATATGAATGGGGAATGCACATGCATTTAGGCACACTTCCTAGAGCTCACTGCTCAAATACAACAAGGCTTACTGCCCAAGGAAGACACATTGTCTTATAGAAATATTTAGATTAAAACCATCTGGATTTGAACTAAGAAAATAACATATGCTAATTTCTGGTTACAATTCCGATTAAGCACATGAACACTTCTTCACTCTTCGCTCTGGCTTCAAATGATCTAAACTTTATTCGCACACATGACTCATACACTTCACATTCACACCCTTTTCACTCTTCAAACAATCGCTCTTATATATCCGCAACAAGAAATTACATCGCTATAAGTCAGCCACAAAAAAGATAATAAAATAATTACAAACAGTCGGACCAAAACAAATAAAGATTATTCATGTGAATCAACCAAGGTCGGCCATAACATAGTGAAGATCGAAAACAACATCTCCAACATGAAAACACTTCAATTAATTTCTCCTCGAAGATCCACAACATGCTTCAACACCTTGTCAACCAAAAACAAGAAAAACATGAACATGCAAGAGAAAATATCAGATCACGAGCACAACGATCAATGTGAACATGACACAAAGATAGAGAATGAACTAGAAACATCGACAAGCATCATGAAACACTAGAGAAGCATCTGCAACAACTGAACTTACTGAAATCACAAAATATTTGATTAGGAACTCTAACTGAAGCGATAGAAAAACTGTTAGAATGAAAATCGCCATAACTCGATCAAATCTTCATACAGATCTCTGAAACTTGACGTGGATAAACTAGACATACTCAACAAGAAACCCTTTAGTCCACAACCTCAGAACAACAACGTACTGAACACACCAACATAAAGAACTTCACTTCACCTCTGACAACCTGTAACACTTCTTATTACAATTTTCTCAATATCCTCGACATATACAACTTCTAATGCAACAATGCTAATAGTGTTGACATCAATGACAACCACATATCAAAAACACAACCACAACATCAAACAATTCCCTACCTAGTATGCAAACTTGGATCACAATGAACTGATAGGGTAATTAGTGGCAACTTACACTACTTTGGCCAACGTATTCATCACCCAATACTTCAAGTGGAGGTCACATGCTCACCCACCTTTCTAGCTTGATTTGGTTTTGACCATTCATACTCTTTACATATATTTAGTTTAGAAATAAAGTGATGGCATAACAACTTGACTAACTAGGTTACATCCTTTCCCATGGATTATCCTAACCCAAGGAATAACCAAGTTAACCACACAGGTAATCATAACATCACAACATTAAATGACTCCCTTTCGAAAAGTATGCTCTCATTAGTAAATGACCTTAATTTAAAAGTATGATCTTCAACAATAAATGGATTCAATCAAAGGTATAATCTCAACAATAAACAACTCTGATCCAAAAGTATAATCTCAACAATAACTGACTCCATAAGTATAATCAATAATCAAATGATTAATTGGATCTTATAGGTTAATCCCAACCTAGGGTATCAATCAAAAGTGATGTAACAATCAAGCGATCATAAATAAATCATAAAACCTCTCTTTCAATATGCCTCAAATATTCACATGTTTACAATGTTCACTACATTTGTATATAATTTGGAAGACACTAGACTGAGAAGAGTTTGTGCTTTTGCACCTTCAAGTTCTTTTCTCTATATGGCTTTGGGTTTCTAGAACGTGAGTCCTCTTCTAAAATTTCATGATTAGGAACAAACTCTTAATCAACAATAAGAAAATAGCATAACCAGAAAATACATTTCTCAACCCTATTGTTGAATATTGATATAACTAGATCAAGTACACACCCTAACCCTAGAGAAAAGGTCCTCTTCCTACTTTCAAGGAGATATGAGTAATCAATTAGGTATATATCATCAACATGTATGGTTTGGATAACATCATAACCTATTAATGATGACATGTTTATCATGCCATCATTCATGTTGTATTACTAACCTCATTATCCACAAAGGTCTACCTAGCATCATAAGCTAACAAATTCTAGATAACACTTCAATGTAATATAAATATAGTCTTCACAAACTAAGTATAGTTTCTAATAAAAACATAACCACTCAAATTCCAATCTATGTTATATATTACCCCAAATAAAAAGGGTTTCACCATTCAAGGTTTCTACCAAGAATAATGTAAGATTATCCCAAAATAGGAAATAAACCAAGTTCAAGAAAGCAACTTAACACGTATTTAAACCAATCCTTTCCAAACAAGGAATTCATGATCAAATAACCTTTCAATCATAAAATAGTAAAGGAATAGAAATCAACATGTCTGTATTAAAAGCTCCAACTGATACTACTTTCTCCCTAGCTCAATTCCACAAGCCCGCTTGCTACTCCTTCTAAGATGAACCTATCTTCCACCTCTAGCCTCTTACCAATTCTCTCAACAATTGCAAAAATCACAAAGCAACTCTCTATCTAAAAAAGCTCTTAAAATAAATTTGCACAAAAAATACAACAAAGTAGCAATGTAGAAATCACAATGAAAAGTGTGTAATAATGATGTAGGAGCATTCATAGCATAGTGGCTATCTTGTGTAAAAAAAAAAGATGTTTGATTTTAATTGCAATTTTTGGTGTGAGTTGATTTTCATGTTTTGTCTTGTGAAATTCATATTTTGATGTGCATTTGGATGTTATGCCATGTTGAAAATTGGAATTTGAAATTTGGAGTAAATTTGAAGAAGACAAGATAAGAGGAGATAGTGGATAATATGCTTTGAAAGCAAAAAAAACTAGAAAAAGTAATGAAGGCATGTGTTTTTGGGAGACCTACAATTTAACTTGTAACTCCAAATTTTAAATTCTATAACTTCTAAAAAATAGGGATCTTGAAGGTGGACACTAGGATTGAAAAAACTGATCTTTGCTTTCATTCATGAAAGCAAGAAAGCCATAAAAGCACTATTATCCATATTTAACAGGTCTAAAGGTTTGAAAAGCTTATTTTATTCATTTTAATTAATGAATTTTAATTTAGTTGGAGATTCCTTGAGATGGGCGTTGATTTTTTGAGAGTGGGTTGGAATGAAAGGAAATTAAAACCAAATGAACTCACATTTCATTTCATGTAGACAACAACTTTTGTTAAAGAAAATCAATTTCATTTTTAAAAGAAGTTTTCCAAGTTGCAGGGGAAGACACAGGAAGGCATAACATACCTCCAGGAAGGTATTTTCATGGTGTTGTTGTTGCAGATTGGAGATTGGTTGTAAAGGCATGAACATCACCTGTAGCTACAAAATTGAAGTGTTGAGATTGTTGTGAGAGGGTTGTTGTTGCAAGAGTTGGAGAGAAATTTTGTTGCAGGGCCTTGATTTTTTGTTGTAAATCATTTTTGTTGTGATTTAATGAGTTTATAGGAGTGAATTTGCACCCCTTGTGTAAATTCTCCTTTTGCATACCCTCACCTTAGAGAATCAAATCCAAAGGTGAAATTCCACATCACCCATTCGAAATGCATCCACTTGGAACATGTTTTGTGTGTCGGTGAGGGAATTTTCATCAGGGATGCTAGTGTAGCATGTGGAAATCTATGCGACACATTGTCATCCTTGATAGATTCCTACCCTTGAGTCCATAGGGACGTTACACTCCTCATTGGGGACAATTTGTAATGCCTCTGTGTGACCAACCAACCCAAAAATGGTTCATTGTGGCCTTCAAAGACATTCATTTCACACTCACTTCATCTCTTCACATTCTGGAGCATTTTTTCATTCCATCTTTCACATCTTCTCAACATTCCAACAATCTACACAACTCTAATGAGATTGTAGCAACTTGTTACTTCATTCACACCATCTTTGTACATGTTTCTCTACCATAGAAGTTGCGAGCTTGGAGTCTTGTGAGACCTCCCTTCATCACCAGTGCGGCTGTGGTGACTTTTCCAAGTTCATTGCTTGCATTCTCCTTTCATTGGCTTTGAGAGCCTTTGGGTGGAAGTGGTAGCACTTCACTTTTCTTTTTGTGGTTTGATAGAGTAGCGTAGTATTATTTTGTAATGTTCAACAATCTCTCTTTTTCTTCTATTTCCTTTATCATACTTTCTACTCCGTTGCTTTTTTGGCTATCCGTGGAGGTGGAAACACTAAAGTGAGGGTTTGACTGAGGAAAACCCCTATACATCCCCAACAATTTTCCCTTGCTTGTGTGTAGATGAACATGTGCGTGGAGCTAGCTGGTGAACTGGTGCTTCAGTGAGTTGATATTCGTCACCGTAGTTTTTATCTACTTACTTTATCATTCCCACATTTACTTTTTGTACTTTATCATTTTGTTCTTTTCATTAAAATCAATTAGCTAAGCTGTTAGTAGGATTCTATTATTTATTATTGTACTTTACATTTTCTAGCCATACGGACGCTAGTGCGCTAGAGAGACACCAACATGCTGTGCTGTCATCCTAGACCCGTGTTGTCGTCCTTGGATGAAGAGATGTATGAGGTGCAATTTGGGCCCCAAAACCTGGCTCGTCTATCCCCAATCAGATATTCGGGTCTGTAGAGTGACATAAGCACTCGATAGTACTCTTCATTCTTGATCCTCATCCCAAAACATTCTTTAGAGTGAGGTAAGTTAGGGCAGCTGTCTGCTCTTGGCTCTTCATGACCTAGAGCCTTGACGTCATTGGCCCCCTCTCTTACATTTTTGGTGAACCTGATGTGAACCTTTTTGGTTCTGTTTAGCAATGCTAAAGGGTCCTTTCCTCATGTTCTAGGAGTGTTATAGGTGTGAGTGTTGTGAGGAATTTCACCTTACAACCCAACCTACGAGCCCTGGTAGGCATAGTTGGAAGGTTTCGTAATTGTTGCAAAATGAAGCCTTAGTTGGGTCACTGTCTAATTTCGAACCTTTGGGGGGCTTTATGAGAGTATTGTTTAGTGTACATGATGGCCTTCTTCCTAGATCATCCTATCCCCTCTACGCAATTTGCGAGTAGTGCTCTTGGTATAACCTTCACCTCACAAGACCTGTCGATGGGTTTTAATAGAGATCCATCTCCTCTTTACATCCCTGCATGAATCAACAAAAACACTATGACAAGTGTTCTTGTTAACCCGACGTGCCAGGTGAATGTGATTACTAGGGAGATTATTTTAATTAATTTTTTGCATAAATATGGGTACGACACACCTGAAAGCACCATCCGTACACATAACAGACTTTCTGTACCTCCCCTTGGTACTATCACCTTGTTGGTCCTTGTGGGACCTAAGTTAGTAAACATGCTTTTTGACATAATCCCGAGGTTTGAACTCTTCAGAGTGAAGCTAGGTATCCCCTAGTTAGTAGCTATGAATGGAATTCCCTCGATTGTGCATAAATGTTTGAAGTTTATTTATGAGTGTTCAGTGCACGAGATCCATGACAATGGCTACAAATTGTCGATCATGCATGGTAGCTATTCCTTAGACCACTTTTGGCTTGCACCCATTGGTTTGATTCTACCTAGGATGAACCTCTTGTACTAGACCTATGAGAAGTACAAGAAAGGGTGATTAACACCTAAAGTGAGGTACCCTCCATCCCCCTATGTCATCTCGCATAGGGCTTGTTTGAAAGTTGATAATGATGTCGCCAAGGCTTGGAGAAGGGAAGGAGATAAGCACTCTCAAGGTTCCTCTTTTGTTTTCTAGCCTGACAGTTCCTCTCGCCTTGTTGTGGTGTCATCAGATTTTGCTCTGTGTTTACTGGAGAACCCTATGGTGCCCGCTTGGTGAAAGCCTAAGCATCCTACATTCAAACTTCTTATTTTTCCCATGGTGCCTAGGCCCGTTTGATATGGTAGAGGGAAGGGTCCTTGCGGGGAATCCTTTATGTCTCAGCCTCCGTGGCCTCCTACCACTCCTACTCCTAAAGCAGTGAATGGGAAGAGGCCCGCCACTAAGGCACTAGAGTCGACTCCCCCTATTGTCTCTCAACCTCTTTGTCCTTCTCCCATTTAGGAGTCTATCCCTTTGCCAAAGATGACTATGATGGACACTCCTATGGCTAAGGAGGAGCCTTCTATCCCTTCCCAACTCCCGACCTCTAGCTCAAAGAGTCGTAGAAACCGCTTTGCGCATGAGCGCAAGCATCGGCGAAAGGCTCTGGTGGTTGAGTAGGCCGATTTGCAGAGGAAGGAATGGGAGTCGATCGTCCCTATTTTAGGGCCTCCTATTGTGTCCTCCTCTCTCCTCCCATTTTCTTTTGTTCAATCAAATTTTGTTCTACTTCCAGCTCCCATAGTGAGCATGAGTGCACCTGACTCTAAAAAGGTGCAGGTGTTTATCACTCCTTCGGTCGAGCTACCTCTTTTTATGTCCCTTTTGGACATCCCTCCATTCCCTAATCCTGTGGAAATGCCAAACACTTTGGTGGTGTCCATTGTTGTTTTCTCCTCCTCCTTCATGCCTCTTGCCCTGTTTGTGGGGAATTCACACCCTCCAACAAAGCAGAAGGTGGAGGTTGTCCCTTCCAACAATAGGGGGCATAAGAGGATCCCACCTTCTTCAGAGGGTGGTCCTGCACTAGCATGTTTCATCCTAGTGATGAAGCAAGTTCTGGCTTCCCCTGAGTTTTTCATTGCTCCCGAGTCACTCAATGAGCCTAGCAATGAATCTCAGGCATCGTCCTCCTCGTCCATTGAGGTATCAAATGGCACTCTTGTGAAGTGCATGTTCAACTCTTTGGACGAGGTCTCAACCTTGTCAGCGATCTTCGCGAAATTGCTGACCATTGCTCCAAAAGATCCAAGCGGAGAAGACCTTACGGGGCCTTCTTCCTTGACCTTTGTTGTGGGAGGGTCATTAGTGCCTCCCTTGAATATTCCACCACTATAGGCTCATCTGCCTTCCCAAGATAATGATCTAGATTGGAAAGTGGACGACCTCTTGGTTGATGAATGTTGGGGGGGCCTCTTCTTTACCTTTAGATTTGGTGTGTGTTTGTTGTGATGTGTTCCCTTGTGCTTGCGTTATGTGTTCTTGGATGACCATTGCCACCCTCATAGGTGCTTGGATATAGGAGTGATTATTTGTCATAAACTTCCTCTATTTATGGCATCATTCTTCATCTGTTATGTATTTTGATTTTTGGTAAATTGGGGATGATCTAAAGTGTTGGGGGCATTTAGGCTTCCCTTCCATGTTGACCTAATTTTTTATTTTTACTTTGTCTTCTCATGCATTCTTCATATGGTCTAATATAGTAGGGGGTTGATGACAATTCATCTATACACAATTACTATACTTATATATTTATGAGCAAATATGACCCTAAAATATCAGATCACTCTTGTGCCCTTTGTTTGTGATGTTATTTTTTCTTTTACAGTTTTGTCATCTTTCTCTCTTCTTTGCTTGAGTTGTGATGTTGTGGTGCCTATGTGTTGTCCCTTGTGTGTAGGACAACATCACCATGATGACATCTCACTATGTTCCGTGGGCCACAACATCACTTTTTCATGCTTTCTTTTCTCTCCTTAGGACGTCGTGTGCCTCTGCATTCAACACACACCATCATAACGAAGGGTATTGTATCAATTTAAATTTTAAAAAAATGCATTCATAGCCAAAAAATCTTTTCTCAAAAATCCTTGCAAACTTTTTCAAAAATCACATTCTCAACTTGGACCCCTAGTGGAACGTGTTTCCTTCATCATGGGTTCGCAAAGAAAGAACTTGAAGACCTTTCCTTTGAGATGGGAGTAGCTTTTCCTATGAGAGAAGCCTCAAACTTCTCCTCGCAAAGGGAAATATTCTTCCTTTCGAATCCTTTGATGAAGTGAATGTCTTTTGAAAGGATTCCTTGATGATTGAATGGATTTGTGAAAAATGCTATCTCACTTTCAAACAGTGCATCCCTTGAGTGGACCCCTTTTCTTTTTAAGGGTTCCGGAGGGACCCCTTTGAAAGCCTTTCAATTTTTTGACTATCTGCATGACTGTCTATTTGTTTTCTTGGTGGTTGCTTTTTGTTTTTTGACATGTTTTATCTATGGATTAACATGTTGCTTTGCAGGTGCACCTGTGAAGCCACTTTCCAGTCTAACTCTACGGAGTCCCCCTTACACTAGGATTCCTTCATGAGAGAGTACTTGGGGGAATGCCTTCTTTTTAGGTCTGAGGGCCTGTGAAGCACTTACATCCTATGGGATTTTTCCATCGTTGGTCTACGGGCCTTCAGTGTACTTTGTGCAACTTCGTAGTTTCATGGAGCTACGAAGTCCTTTTGTTCAAACCTCCTCAAGAGAGAGTACCTATGGAGTCCTTTGCCTTGCGCTTTTGAGTTCTTCAGATTGCGTTCTTCTTCCTTGACAAGTTTAGGTATACATTTCTAACTCTTCGATCTACTTTACTGAACACTCATCGACATTTACGCTAGCTAAAGTTGGGGAAAAATGTATAGGAGCGAATTTGTACCCCTTGTGTAAATTCCCCTTTTGTATACCCTCACCTTAGAGAATCAAATCCGAAGGAAAAATTCCACATCACCCATCCGAAATGCATCCACTTGGCATGTGTTTTGTGTGTTGATGGGGGAATTTTTGTCAGGGATGCGATCACGATGCACAAATGTCTACACAGCGTGCTACCATCCCTGACAGATTCCTATCCCTGAGTTCATAGGGATGTTACACTCCTCATTGGGGATGGTTTGTAATGCCTCTATGCAACCAACTGACCCAAAAAAGGTTCATTTTAGCCTTCAAAGACATTCATTTCACACTCACTTCATCTCTTCACATTCTGGAGCACTTTTTCACTCCATCTTTCACATCTTCTCACCATTCCAACAATCTACACAACTCCATTGAGTATTGCAGCAACTTGTTACTCCATTCACACCATCTTTGTATGTGTTTCTCTAACATATAAGTTGTGAGCTTGGAGTCTTGCGAGACCTCCCTTCATCACCGTTGTGGCTGTAGTGACTTTTCCAAGTTTGTTACTTGCATTCTCCCTTCATTGGCCTTAAGAGCCTTTGGGTGGAGGTGGTAATGCTTCACTTTTCCTTTTGTGGTTTGATAGAGTAGTGTAGTATTGTTTTGTAGTGTTCAACAATCTCTCTTTCTCTTCTATTTCCTTTATCATACTTTCTACTCCATTGCTTTTCTGGCTGTCTATGGAGGTGGAAAGACCAAAGTGGGGGTTTGATTGAGGCAAACCTCTATGCAGTCCCAACAATTGTCCCTTCTTGCTTGTGTGTAGGTGAATGTGTGTGTGGAGCTTGCAGGTGAACTAGTGCTTCAATGAGTTGATATTCATCTCCCTAGTTTTTATCTACTTACTTTATCATTCCCACATTTACTTTTTGTAGTTTATCATTCTATTCTTTTCATTAAAATCAATTAGCTAGGCTATTTAGTAGGATTTTGGTATTTCTTACTCTACTTTACGTTTTCTGGCCATACAGGTGCTAATGCACTGCACTATCATCCTCAGACATAGAGCTTTATGAGGTGCATTTTGGGCCCCAAAACCCAGATCATCTAGCCCCAATCAAATATTCAGGTCTATAGAGTGATAGAAGCACTCGATAGTGATATTCATTGTTGATGCTCATCCCAAAACATTCTTTAGAGTGAAGTTAGGGAAACCCTCTACTCTCAGCTCTATATGACCTAGAGCCTTGACATGGTTGGTCCCTCTCTCTTACATTGAGGTCTTGTGAGGGCTTGTTGCAGCCTATTGTCCTTTTGTATTGATTGCAATTCCATTTGCAAAGATTAATTGAATTTGAAGTTGTTGGTTGAAAGTTGCAAACCAGAGTTACAATATTTGTTGCAGGAAGTTGTTTTCCTATGTAGTGTGTTTTCCAATGGTTTATGTGAGCTATTTAAATTTATTTTGAATTGAATATTCTATTTTATTTAGCTCCATACATAAATGGTATTAGAGAAAATTGATCCTGAGTGTGTAAATAAACCGTCAGAGAGAGGCCGTTTACACTAGAATTTGTGAGTTATGGTGTTGCAAATATGTATGACAGAGGAGCCCCACATAGTAGAGGAAGAGGAGATAATTTTTTTAGAGATGATGGTTTTAGAGCCTTGAGAAGGCAGGTTGAAACTTTACAAGAAGAGATAAGGAGAGGATTTACAAGAATGAGAGACCCAAGAAGTGATGAAGAAGATGAAAGCACAAAGAATGCTAGTCAAGCTGGAAGCCAAGCTAAGAGTCAAGGAAGTGTAGGAGTGGAAGCAGTTGCTCATGATCCTTTGGTAATTACATTATCAAAGATAGGAAAAAGGCCTAGAATGGATGTGCCTACATTTAATGGAAGTTTGAATCCAGAGGAATTGATAGATTGGCTTAATGAAATGGAAGAGTATTTTGAATTTGAAGAGATAGAGGATCCTGATAGAGTGAAATTTTCCAAGAAAAGGATGAAAGGACATGCCTCAATATGGTGGAGAGAGGTCCAATTAGAAAGGGGAAGAAGAGGAAAAATTAAAATTACCAAATGGGATAAAATGGTGGAGAAGATGAAAAAACAATTTATTCTTGTAGACTATGAATTGGACTTATTCAAGAGGATGCAAGGTTTGAAGCAAGGAAACAATACTGTTAAAGAATACATTGAAGAATTCCATAGAATTATTATAAGAATTGGACATTTAGAGGAAACCAAGGAAAAGGTTGCAAGATACATAAATGGGTTGAGATCAAGCATTCAAGAAGATATGGCACTTGTCAGAGTTGTGACAATGGAAGATGCTTATCAAATAGCATTGAAGATAGAAGAAAGGATAAATAAGAGGTTTGGAAACAAGCAAAAGGAAAGAGGGCATGGAGGAAAGGTAGGAGGAAGAACTTACAAGAATGAAGAAAATCAGCAAAAGAACTCCAATAATGAAGAGGGTAGCAATAAAGTAGAAAAATATGAAGGAAAAAGCTCAAGAGACAAAAAATTTAGAGGTAGAGGTAGAGGTCGTGGTTATGGTGGAGGCCCATTCAAAGTTGTTTCTGATGTGGAGAAGGAGGGAAATGAGCCTATGATTTCCCACAAATAGAGGAGGAGAAGTGAAGAAGGAGACAAGAATACCAAGGAAGGGTAGCAAATGTCAATGAGGAGGCATATTCCTCACAATTTGAAGAGGTAGAATATGGAGATGTTTTGATGACAAGGAGAGTACTCCTAAATGAAGACAATGAACCTATGCAAAGATAGAAGTTATTCAAAACAAGGTGCAAGTGTGTAACATCATATTAGATAGTGGAAGCACAAACAATCCTGTATCTGAGGAGATGGTGAGAAAGTTGAAGCTTGAGAGGAGAAAACACCCAAAATCATATCGGATTGCTTGGGTGTAAGATAATTAGAAGTTGCTAGTAAATGAATGATGCAATGTGAAGTTTAATGTTGGGAATTATCATGATGAGATTCTATGTGATATCATCCCTATGGATGCTTGTTACACTTTGCTTGGAAGGCCATGGAAATATGAAAAAAAAGCCATACATGATGGGTGTTCCAACACCTACACAATTGTAAAATATGGAGTGAAGCATAAGTTGAAGCCTTTGAAGGAGGAAAATGTTCAAGTGTGTGGTAATGCTAGAGTAATATTAGTTGATGCAAAGAGATTTCTTGATGGTATGAAGCATGAGAAGCTTTTTTTTCTATTATTCTTAAAACTAACAGTGAAGTTGTTGAAGACATTCCTGTAGAAGTTGTTGATTTGCTATAAGAGTTCAAGGATATTGTTTCAGATAATGCACTAGAAGGACTCCCACGCATGAAAAAAATTAGTCATTAAATTGAATTATGCCTGTAGCAAGTTTTCCAAACAAGGCAGCCTAGAGAATGTCACCTACAGAGAATGAAGAGGTCAATAGACAAGTTGTTGATTTGTTGAAGAAGGGTTTGATAAGAGAGAGTTTAAGCCCATGTGCAGTACTTGATATTTTGTCACCAAAGAAAGGAGGAGAATGGAGAATGTGCATGGACTCCAGGGCTATAAATAAGATCATAATAAAACACAGATTTCCATTACCTATAATGGATGATATCATGGATTGCTTGAGTGGAGCAACATACTTCAACAAGATTGATTTGAAGAGCGGATATCACTAGATAAGGATACATGAAGGATATGAGTGGAATAATAAATTCAAGAAGAAAGAAGGTTTGTATGAGTGGTTGGTCATGCCATTTGGGCTATCCAATGTACCCAGTACTTTTATGAGACTCATGAATGAAGTTTTGAAAGAGTTTCTTGGAAGGTTTGTGATAGTTTATTTAGATGATATTCTTATTTTCAGCAAAACACTAGAGGAGCATTTGATGCATATTAGGTGTGTGCTCGAGAAGCTTAGAGAAGAGAAATTGCTGATTAATCTTAAGAAATGCAACTTTGTGAAGAAGGAATTAGTGTATTTGGGTTTTGTAGTGTCAAGTGAAGGCATTAAGATGGATCCAAAGAAGGTGAAAGCAATTCTAGAATGGCCTACACGGAGAACGGTAATTGAGGTGAGATCTTTCCATGGTTTAGCAAGTTTTTATAGGAAGTTAATCAAAGGTTTTAGTAGCATATGTGCACCACTAATTGAAACTATGAGGGGTGATAAGAAGGAATTTAATTGTACCATAGGGGCAGCGAAAAGATTTGATTTGTTGAAGAGTAAAGTGACAATGCAACCCGTTTTAGCACTTCCAGATTTTAGCAAGGTGTTCCAAGTGGATTGTGATGCAAGTGGTGGGGATTTTTTGAGCCAAGAAGGTAAACCTATTGCATATTTTAGTGAGAAGTTAAATGATGCTAGGAAAAAGTATTTAGTTTATGATCAAGAGTTTTATGCAATCATTCGCTCACACTTAAGAAATGGAGACATTATCTTTTTCCAAAAGAATTTGTTTTGTTTACCGATCATCAAGCACTCCAATACTTGAGTAGCCTTGGGAAGTTGAGTCAAAGGAACATGAAATGGGTTGAGTTTTTACAAAGTTATACATTTGTTTTGAAACATAGGAGTATGAAGTCTAATAGGGTTGTTGATGCTTTGAGTAGAAGGCAAGGTTTGTTGATTGAAATGTAGGTTGAAGTTGTGGGTTTTAGTGAGCTCAAGGAAGTGTATGAAGGAGACTTAGATTTTGGTGAGGCATGGAGGGATTGCAAGGAGCCTATTGCAGAAAATAGAACCAAATGGTTGGATTATTTAATCCAAGATGGTATGTTGTTAAAAGGTAACCAATTGTGTATTCCTAGAAGTTCCATAAGGTTAAATTTAATTAAGGAGAATCATAGTGGTGGACTTGCAAGACACTTTGGTTTTGATAAGACTATTGCAATTGTTGGAGAAAAGTACTATTGGCCTTAATTCTAGAAATATGTAAGAAAATATGTGCAAGGTTGTAGGGTGTGTCAAGTGGCAAAGGGAGTGAGTCAAAACACTGGTTTGTATCAACCACTACTAGTACTGGAGAAGCCATGAGGGGAAATAAGTATGGATTTTTTTCTTGGCTTGCCAAGGACACAAAGGGGACATGATTCCATCTTTGTTGTGGTAGATAATATTGATGGCGATGTTACTCACAACAACAAGGCAAATAAATTCTTCATAGAAAAACCACGAAGAGCCTATCCTTCTTGAAAGACATAACCAAAGACAACCCTAGGGGGATCTGTATGATAGGAAAAAGGTTGGCTTAGTTCAATCCCAAGTCTCTGGTAGTCAGGTCTTGACAGTACTAGGTTCACTTTAGGGTATGATGTGATATTGTTGTTAATCTCAAAGGGAATATGATTGTTTGAAATCATATGTATTAGACGCTGGATTCTTAGTTAGATCAGAAAATAATATCATGAAATCGAAAGATTTGAAATAATATTTCATGAATATCAACAATTTTGCTATCAATTAAGTAGATTTAGTTTTAAGCATTCAAAAATTTCATAAGAAACAAAATATTTTCAATAAATTTCCATTCATTCATCTATTTTTTGAAACATTTTTCAGAATTTAAACATCTATTTTAAAAGAAAGCATAAAAATACTAAAAATTAAAATTTCTCCCGGTTATTCTCCATGCATTCCCTAAAGAATTAACCAAATTTAAGCAAACTGCTTTATACTTCACCAGAATTATTCACAGCTACGTATAAAATGATGCGAGCTTTTAAAGAGAGGGGTTTTAGTTTGGACATTGAGTAGGTTCTGCATGCACCCTTAAACGACATAACACACAATCTTGTTTGGTTGAACTAACAAAACCAACTACAAATATTCATGAGATAGGTAGCTATCAAATTGGATTCAATATTGATTAATATCTACGTGCATACAAGTTTTTAGACTAGAATGATTTAGAAAACAAGAAGAAATGAATAAAAATTAGAGAAGTTTTAGCTCTTCTAGAATCCATAAATTATGAACTTAACTTAAAAAATGGAATCCTCTGGCATTTTATAGAGGTAAGGCACATATAGGATAAGACAAATACATGAGAGGAAATCCAAGGGACGAATCACATCAAGGCATGTGGAATGTAGTGATTGGTAAGAGAATTGTAATTGAAGTCAACGAAGGTCAACTCTGATTACACGTTGAAGCACTTTAGCCTTTAATCTTTTATTTTCGCTAGGAAAATATCTTGAATCAGGATAGTATGTAGGAACTTTCTGATATATTCAGAACAATTAATTTATCATCCTGTTCCCACACTTTGTTATGCTTTGGGATTGCTACTCTCAGGAATGGGCTCTCTTGAAGATTGGTATTTATCTCCATTGCATGAACAATACCGGGATCTCCAACATTCTAGTGGACTCAAAGCCCTCTGCCTTATAGTCTTCTAGAGTATGCAACCCGATGTAGATATAATTTTATCCATGATCCAAATTTGCCTGACCATCCATACCTGAACTCTTCATCTCCTGCAATAAAAAATTGCACTCATTAAATCCCTTTTAAAGAAAAAAATTATAAACATGTCATGTAAATAAAACCATTATTCAAATGTTATCACATAAATTTCTCATAAATAACATGCTTTCTAGCATATTACAAATTCTTGCATGATTATCTTCTATATATCGGATTATTGGACTATCATACTCATTAGATAACAATAAAATATTAAAAATTCACTTTGTATCACTTCTCGGTACCCGGTACTCGGTATTCAACTTTACCCATAAACTTTCCCTAAACTTTGGTTTTACCAGAACTTCCATTTTACTAGACCTCAACTTACCAGACCAGAACATTCTGCTCACATTTACATTACCATTTTTTGCCTTTTCAAACATTCCCGGTTCCCGATATCTGGTACCCGGAACACTACATTATGAAGTATTCTTTTATTACAGATTTCTCTTTGCTCTTTACTTCTAGTGATCCTTTCAACTTGCTAGCTCCTGCCATAAGAGTTAAATTTTCACTTGGGTCCCCAAGTCTTATAGTATTGGGGTGTGTTGTGAGACCACACAACAGATAAGTTCTCTAAAATATCACATTTTATCCATTTTCATAAGACTAATGATGTTGTGAATGTTGCAGATTTTTTTTTCAAGGAAGTTGTGAGGCTTCATGGAATTCCAAAGAGCATTGTTTCAAATAGGGAGACCAAGTTTGTTGGCTACTTTTGGAGGACTTTGTGGAAGAATATCAACACTGAATTAAATTTTTTCTCAACATACCACCCTCAAATAGATGGCCAAATGGAGGTGGTGAATAGGAGTTTGGGGAATTTGCAGAGATGCTTGGTTGTAGACAAACCAAAGGGGTGGGATTTGGTCCTACCACAAGTTGAGTTTTCCTACAATAACTCAGTCAATAGAAGCACAGGTAAGTCACCATTTCAGATTGTTTATGGAAGCAACCAAAGAGTTGCATTAGACCTGAATAAGATTGATAAATATGTAAAAAAGAGTGCAGATGGAGAGGATTTTGTAGAACATATGAAAGGCCTACATGATGAGGTGAGAAAATATGTCAACAAAATGAAATTTTCTTTTAAAACTAATGATGATTTGAAGAGGAAACACAAAGAGTTTCAGGTTGGGGATGAAGTGATGGTGCATCTAAGAAAGGAAATATTTCTAGTGGGCACATACAACAAGCTCAAGATGAAGAAGTTTGGCCCATGCAAGATTGTGAAAAGGCATGATTCTGATAATGCATATGACTTAGAATTACCCAATGAGCTTAATATTTATCCAATTTTTAATATTTCAAACCTAACCATATGTCATGGAGGTGAAAATGATGAATTTTTAGGAATTAGGAAGCCACAAGAACTCACACCTACTTCAGAGGATGAAAAGATAAAAGTAATTCTTGACAACAGGGTGAAAAGAAGCACAAGGAGAAGGCAATACATGGAATAATTGGTGAAATGGTTTGGGATACCTGTGGATGATTCTTCATGGTTATCTAAGGCTGAGATTACTCATCTTGGATATCCTCTTGGAAAGTGATGAGATCACTTTTCTTCTACTGTGGGTGTCTGATGCAAGAGCATCCATGGCATAGTGGCTATCCTGTGTCAACAAAAAGATGTTTGATTTTAATAGCAATTTTTGGTGTGAGTTGAATTTCATGTTTTGTCTTGTGAAATTAATATTTTGATGTGCATTTGGATTTTATGCCATGTTGAAAATTTGAATTTGAAATTTGGAGTAAATTTGAAGAAGATAGGATAAGAGGAGATAGTGAAGAATCTGCTTTGAAAGCAATAAAAAGCCAAAAAAAGCAATAGAGGCATGGGTTTTTGGGAGACCTCCAATTTGAATTGTAACTCAAAGTTTTAAATTCCACAACTCCTAAAAAATAGGGATATAAAGGTGGACGCCAAGATTGAAAAATATTGATTTTTTCTTTCATTCATGAAAGCAAGAAAGCCATAAAAGCACTGCTATCTATATTTAACAAGTCTGGAGGTTTGAAAAGATTATTTTATTCATTTTAATTGATGAATTTTAATTTAATTAGAGATTTATTTAGATGGGAATTTATTTTCTAAGAATGGGTTAGAATGAAGGAAATTAAAACCAAATGAACTTACATTTCATTTCATGTAGACGACAACTTGTGTTAAAGAAAATCAATCTCATTTTTTAAAGAAGTTTTCCAAGTTGTAGGGGAAGAAACAAGAAGGAATAGAATACCTATAGGAAGGTATTTTCATGGTGTTGGTGTAGATTGGATATTGGTTGTAGAGGCATGAACATCACCTGTAGCTGTAGAATTGAAGTGTTGAGATTATTGTGAGAGGGTTGTTGTTGCATGAGCTGGAGAGAAATTTTGCTGCAACATCTTGATTTGAAGTTGCAAATCACTTTTGCTATGATTTCTTGAGATATTTTAAGGGATTTTTTCAGCCCATTTTCATTTTGGAATGATTGTAATTCCATTTGCAAAGATTAATTGAATTTGAAGTTGCTGGTTGCAAGTTGCAAACTAGAGTTGCAATATTTGTTGCAAGAAGTTGTTTTCTTGTATAGTGTGTTTTCTAGTGATTTGTGTGAGATATTTAAATTTAGTTTCAACTGAATATTCTATTTTTTTAGCTCCATACATTAAACAAATGGTAGAGAGAGTATCTCTATATATACTAAAATATGAGCATCCAAAGGCTACAAATAAGCTAAAAATATACCACCTTTCTTTTCAAATGTATCGACTCAACTTAAAATGTAAGAGGCACCGGATTAAAATAGTGGTTTGAAACACATACACAGTCTAGTTTCCTTAGCCAAGAATCAGTTGCTCAAACCATTATGACAATAATGAATTAAACTCAGAAAAGCAAGCTACGGTTTCCTAATTGCATTGTGAGTCAACTTATCTCAACCAACTCATGAAATTTGAATTATTCTCATGCTTCCACTAAGCTCATGCATTGGTTCAAAGCACAAAACAAAATTCTAAATGATTCATATTTCATAGCACCGCCTTTTAGATTACACACCCTATCTCTTTATGCAGGCCTTTGACAAGGTTACTTATTCTCATGCTTCCACTAAGCTCATGCATTGGTTCAAAGCACAAAAAAAACTTCTAAATGATTCATATTTCATAGCACCACCTTTTAGATTACACACCCTATCTCTTTATGCAGGCCTTTGACAAGGTTAGCATGTGATTCATATTATTCTCCTTTGCAAATGATTCATTTCATAATACTTTATGTATTGTTTTAAATGTATTAAGATTTTGTCTTATCTTATACACTTAACTCACATGCTTTGTTTTTGTTGCAAACATTTCAATATGCATTCATTCAAACTCCTTTCTTCACATGGGCTTTATGTGCAACTCTTAATTTAGTCTGCTCACTGCTCACTTTACATGGCAGTGCTCTTTAATGTGCTTTAACTCATTTCAAAGCATATTTAAATGTATAAAGAATGGATTTAATAAGCCTCTACTAACTTATAGCCCACACTTCACATTAGCACTATGCTTTCTTTATAAAAATGTTTTAATATTATTATAAATAATAATATATATTCACATAAAATCATTCTTTGGTATTTAAACATATATATACTTAATTATATATGATAATATATATATTCATGTATATTTATGAATATGTATGTATAGACATGCATATATCTCAAATGCATATATGTGTGTGTGTGTGTGTGTGTGTGTGTGTGTGTGTGATATATGTCCAATCTATATCCTTATGCATATGATGTATCAGTGCATGGGTATGCATAAGCATTCCTTCTTCCATATAGGCATGCACGTATACATTCATTATGCATGAGTTATAATTTTCACATACATACATACATACATACATACATACATACATAAATACATACATACATACATACATACATACATACATATAATCATTCTATATATCATCGATTAATATATTACATAGATACACAAAGAAGAACTCAAA
>VDFB02284212.1:101114-132811 GCA_007258455.2 Sequoia sempervirens | reverse complement strand
GATCATGAAAACACCTACTAACAATTAAATCCAATCATTATCAATCAATAAACCACATAGGATATCATAAGATAGCATGAATTAATCATAAAATGCATCATAAATCACTAACACATCATGATATTCCATATTTCCTTACATTTCACCAGATTTCGGGAAAATCTGCCAGAGACGGATTTTCGCGAAGGTAGAAACATCTTGCAAACTTCGAAAAATCCACGCGACACAGGACTTCAGGAAAATCTGGGTGAGACAGAAATCCATGGACAAGACAAAACTCTGAAAGTAATAGCGGATTCTAGAAAAATAGAGGGAATCGGGAAAATCTGCCAAAGACGGATTATCCGCCAGGGACGAAAAATCCCGAACTGACCGCGAAACCCGAACCGCGATACAAAATCACAATTTTGCCCAGAACACGAGATCGATTATGAATTTCAAAGATTTAATCCTAAGGCAAGTTTAATATGAACCTTCTATGGATTTCTTTAGTATTCTATTCTAGTTTTAAGGCGAAATAAGGTTAAATGGTGTTGTCCTAGGTTTCAAACCCTATACATCCACCATTAACACACAAGAAAGCTCAGGATTCAAACAACTCAACTGCTAAATCATTACTAGTGTTTACTCATGACTTCTCCAGCATGACCCCTCACAATGAAAAGAAACAAACAAGCTCGGGACTTACTTGGAAGACCATAAATCAAACATTGCTACACAACCCTAGTCATGAAATGATCAAATACTCAAGAATTCAAACACCAATAAACTTTATAACACCAAAGCCCTATCCACCATCATTGATTAAAGGCAAGGCAATCGAATACATACCATTGTGAAGCAGAAATTGATCTCAGAAATAGCAAATGTGAAATTAATGGCGTCCACAAAGAACAGCAGCAGGAATGCACTAGAAATTGCCACTCAAATCAACCAATTCAAACTCAAATGCCTCAAATCAGATCAAACACCATTCAGGAACAAACGCCTCAGCTTAATCAAAGACAAACAATAAGCATAATGGCATAAAATACCTCAAAGATCGATTAAATACATCATTCAAAGCTTGTACAAAGACATTAATGTCGCCGACAAGACAATCAGAAAAAACCTGGGAACCCGACGACAGGACGGAATCCAGAAAAATCCAGCCCATGTAGAAATCCATGAAAACCGAAAATCTCTGAATGACTGCGCTCAACCGAATTCTAAACAGGATCCGGGAAAATCCGGTCGGGGTGTAAAGTCCCAAACTTCAGTGAAAACCCGGACTTAGCTCAAAATTAAAGATCTTTAATGAATAACTTAGGGAGATCACTTAGGCAATCAAAATAAACATTTTAGCACATTCCAAAGTAAGATAAAACCTCAAAATGAAAGGGCCAAGACACCAAAACCAAAGCGAAAGAGGGTCCCTGCCTTCAGCGGGGCATGTGTGCGAAAACTGCACAACAACATCAATGACAACACAACCAAACTTGCTCATACTTGCAACAGAAGACAAGTCTCTAAACCATCAAAACATGTAAGACCTATGATATACTCAAGCTCCTCTAAATTATCATCATCAAAGGGTATGTAATCTATATTTGCAAGGCGAATAAGACAATTTGAAATAGGATCCTCTAGGAATGGAGAGATATTAGGGTCTATATGGATCTCCCAAATTCTAGTCCAAAGTGTTTGGGAACAATCAATAATTCTAATACAACACACATAGTTTCAAGATCAATACTAGAAAAAATTACTCCTAAAACATTATCACTAATAATACCCTATATTGATCTACTCCTTGGTGTGTCTAGTGTAGGTATGAGTCCATACAAATAAGGAAAAATATCAAGCCACTTGAGATGTGTCAAGGCGCTATTTTGTCAAGACTCATAATTATCCTTTTCCAGGATGACCATAGAAGGATAAATAGAAAAACCCATGATACTTCTTCAAATAAAAAAAATAAAGATTGATGACCTCAATGCTTGCAAAGCAAATCAAATGAATTCATCTCATGTAAATAGGTCATTTCTAGGTGCCAAGATGTCCAAGTAATTAACAAAAATGTGAAATCACAAAAAATGAATAAAATGTACCTAGGGAAGATTCTAGAAAAAGTGTATGAATTGATCTAAAGAGCTTTAAAATACCTTTCCAACATTGTAAGAATCATGAAAATTGGAGATATAGGTGAAAAATTATGAGTTCAAAAGCAAAAACTAATGATTTGACTTTGATTGAGAATAAATTGTACTACTAGCAAAATTTGATGATGAGACCCACACCAATGGAAAGTACACAAAACTAGTTTTCTAATGATATCTTGTTTGCTCAATTTTGATACCATATGCCCAAGATGATTGAAAGAAAAAATCCCCCTTTTAGACATGATTGAAGGGATCAAAGGCTCTATGCAAGGTACTATGTTGATGTCAGCAAATGATAGTTACTAAAATATTCTTTTCTCCAACGATATATTCCCCTACACTAAAAAATTTGTCAGATTCTTGACTACTATGGTTTTTTAATGAAATATGTTGAGAGAGCCCAAAATATTCTAAGGGCCACTGAAGGTTGTTGAGAAAAAAGGCTAGTGATGGAAAGTTATTGACGATGAAAGGGAAAGGTAATCAAGTTGTGCTCTAGTTGATGGTGATAGATTCATTGATATCTGCAACTAGCCACCATCAACAGTTAAAAGGAGGGAAATGCTACTGTGTACTTGGTGATTAGGGTACCCTCACAAAGTGTGTGGGGTATGACTAGTACCCTCATGCAATGTCTTTTATTTTATTATTTTCTTTTTTTCTAATGATTTTTTTAAAACTTCAAAAATCATATGATCGTATGGATTTCGCCTCGAGATATGTGAAGCCCCTTTTTTTGTAACTACTCTAAATTTGATGAAGTTGGGAGAATTTTGGGTTAATGAGCTCACTAAAGATAACTTTGACTAGAAACCACAATTTAAAAGTTTAACAAAAAAGAAGTTGGATGTATGGAACAATTTTTTGAACTATTATGAAAATGCATGGATTAAGTAATGTGCTAAGCCACATCCATGATAAGTTTATGTGGTCAGATATGTCGTATTTAATCAAAAATAAAGCTATCAAAGTAGTTATGGGCTTATGCTCTGAAGGACCCGGTCCATCGATGAAGGTCATAAATAATGAATTGCTTATGAAGCTCACCTAAGCGAAATATGACAAGTGTGCCCTCATAGTGAAGGATATAGATGATCCAAAAGTTAAATATGCATCTATGATTATATGCTACAAGATATACTACACCAATAGAGAAAATTTGGTGTCAGAAACTTATATTCATACTTCTCACCAGATGTGAAAGAAGGTTTGAACATAGATCTATGTGAGCTCCTAAGACAACAGTTGATGGAGAACCTTCAGAAGACAAAAGTGTCTCGATACCCATTATGGTATGGTACCCTTATCATATGTTTTTTTTTTTACTTTCTTAGAGAATTTCTTGGTGTAAATAATGTTATATGGTTGGATAGTATTCCTATTGCTATTCGGATTAGAGATCACTTAAGGAGGTTTGGAAGTATAGAAAATCAAGATAGTATGTTATGGGGCTTCTTCAAGACCATTCAAGAAAAGATGCAAGAAAGAGAAAGGATTCCTATAAGTGTTGTTGAAAAGTACAAGGATATAATCTTTATGGTTACTAAAGATGAATGCATTATGGAAGCAATGGAACCTAGAATAGTTTGGATTCCATAAATGCGTTATGAAGTGGCATAAGATGTAATTGCACTTCTTACAGATCTAATGTTGAGAAAACCAAGAGACCTTATTGTAGATAGGTTGGGAACCTATGAGGAGATATCTAGTGAAGTGCATTTGAAGTACAAGGAGAAGGAAATAAAGAAGAATGAGGAGAAAATGAAGGAAAAATTGGAAGAGATTGTTTGTTCTTCCAAGAGGACTGCAAAGAAAATCAAAGCGTTATTTGAGGATCCCTAGGGTACACCAACCACTAGAAGGTCCATCAGGACTTCTACTTTGTCTCCAATTATTTCAAAAGACTTCAAAACTAAGTCTATAGTTGGTATGAAGAAGAAAGCTACAAGCAGTGCACATGTAGAACAATAGAAGACTTTGCAGAGGAGAAGAAAAAAAAGAGCAACAAGGGAAAGATATATTAGTTGTGATGATGGAGAGGAAATTGAAGAGGAAAAACCTCAATTGATCCAAAAGAAGAGAGTGTCACAAGCCTCTAGAGAAGAAACTAGTAAAATAAAGTTAAGATTGACATTGTTGACATAGAAATTGAAGTAAAGAAGTAGATGAAGGAAGAAAAGAAATTCAGTGAAGGAGAAAAGTCTCCTAAGGGGAAAATCAAGAAAAATGAAAAATCCCCTCTGGTAAGGGAACGCAACCCTCTAAAACTAGATGCCTTGTTTAATAATATAGAAAATTTTAGTCTGTTGGAAGAAACTGCATAAATGTATCCAAATGAAAATGATGAGTAAGGCCACAATTGAAGAGGCCATTATAAAATACATGGTTACATTTGATACTATTCTAAGTCAAATTGAACGTCAACTTATGGATGACTTAAAAGGAATATTGAGCACAAGAAGATAAGAGGCATTCAAAGAGGATGCAAATATGAGGACTTTTTTTTTTGGAGAATATTGGATCTTCTCTAATGGATGAGGACAAGGCAAGATTGGGTCAAGTTTACAGTAGGGAATTCAGAACTAAGCAAAGAGTTGGCATCTTAATGAGCAGGGATAAAGAAAACATAAAAATTTTGAAGGATGAAACATTGCAAAAGGTTGCAGATCTAGTGAAGAAGTTAGGCATGTCTCCAAATGATGATACTAAAATGAAGCATGATGAATCTGCTCCAGAGATCAATGAACCTATTGAGAATGTTGAACAAGAACATGTGTTTGGACCTAAGGGTGATCAAGAATTTATAATAACATATAATGTCCCTCTAATTGTATAAAATATTGTTGAAGGAGATAAGAATGATGGTACCCTAAAGAAGCATTAAAAAACAAGAATTGCCTCTCCCGGAAGAGGAAAACAATGTAGAGCATAAGGAGGAAGAAAAAAAAAGTAGAGAAATATAAGGTGTAGAAGAATGAAAATTGCATCCTTCAAATGGTGAGGAATTTGTAGAGAAAGAGAAGAGTGCAGAAGACTACTCTGGAAGTGGAGAGAAAGAGAAGAAGAAAGAGAAAATGGAAGAAGGAAGCACTAGAATGGTTGGTGAATCCTTCAAAGTATCCGACGATTCTTTGAAGAGTTTAGTAGATATACAATTTTAGTTCCAACTGGTGGTGTCTGTATAGTTACTAAAAATTCCTATGCAACAAGGATACATTGACATGGATAAGATATATCCCTTACACAAGTTGCAGCTTGGTGATGCATTCCATGCCTCTGATAGAAAGGAGATTCTACAAACCCACCAAAAGAGCACAAAGATGATAGATGAAGTTGTTAAAGTGTTGCAGGACTACATTCTCGATTCCACCATTTATGAATCTTTGTCTAGTATACAACAAACTAAGGCTCCTTCTTGATTCCTTCAATGAATATTCTACCAACATAGAAGAGAAGTTAGAAAATGAAGTAAATAAGAAGATAAATGACAAAAGGTTGGAAGAGGCTTCCGACATGTGTGCTACTTCACATGGTAAGTTGCACAACAACTTAAAGGGTATTCAGAATTGTGTTGAGGAAGAAAAAATTTTGTTCCAATTTTGCTTGAAATGGCTTGTTTCTACCAAGAGCATAAAAGACCAGATGGACTCAATTGAGTCTCAAATTGTTAAGGCCTCCAAAGTGTATGATCCTATGAAAGATGCAAATAGAACAAGGATAGCAATTGAAAATCTACATGGTTAGTTTTCCAGCTACAAGAGTAGAAAGAAAAGATAATAGTATAATACAATCATCTTAGAGACTTAGTAAGTGCAAGGCTTACTTCTCTTACTGGAATCTTGGGTGATACAAAGAAGATGCTACAACAAAATCCAGTACCCAACTCTCCAGAAGAAGGTGAAGAGCTCCATTTGAAGTTTGAAAATCTGTGTGGAATAATTATCTTTGCTAAGGAATGGGAAACAATAAATAATGATCTAGAGACACACCTTGCAAAATTGAAGGTGTCCAATCAAGGAAATTTTCCCTCCACAAGCTAAGTTGTACATTTTTTTTGTATAGATAGCTTTTTATATTGCAATGCACATATGCAGATGTATTAGATAGTTTTGCAGTACATTTTTGGTTAGTTTTGTTGGAAAAGAGATGAGTATGGGAGTGAAATAATAAGGGGGAGTTACTCCCATGTACATACAGATATATATCTTCAAAAGAGGAGAATAGTAGAAAGATAAATAGTTTGATATTAAGGGCCCCTTTGCCCTTGATGTAAAAGGGGGAGAAGATTTTAAAAGGTTGGAAATTTGAGTAGTGTTGCCATCAATGACAAAGGGGGAGATTGTTGGAAACTTGACTTATTGGGGGAGATTGTTGCAAGTGTGCTACAAGTGTCATCATCAATGTCAATAGTATGGAGATGGTTGGATATGGAGATTGATGGAAGATTTTGTATGTTATAGAAGTTTTCATTGATGTATAGTGTGAAGAGATAGTTGAGCAGCTAGATTGATGAAGATTGATGGCCATAGCAGTATATGGTATTGTCACTGAAGATAACCTATTGAATAGATGTAGAAGTGTGGTCTAGTGAAGATCAGATGTTTGGATATTTTCCTAAGTCCAAGAGTATAGTTTATTAGTGTTCAGAGAACTAGTCTTTTGGTCTAGATTTCTTTACCACAAATAATTTGGTTATTCCATTTGAAGTTAATGGTTGGGTATGTTGGAAGACTAAATCCAAAGTTCCATGATTTGATGTCTTTCACAGTTGAAGACAATAGTGACAGAGTATCAGTCTGGATATACTAGTGTAACTGTGATAGTGTGTATGATTGGAATGATTTGTATTCCACCATGAATAAAAATTTTGGTATGTGGATTTGCATCTAAGTGTTTGAGGATGCTTGTAGTATGTTTTCTCCAAGTGACAAGTGTTTTGGTTGTTCACGTGTCAAGTTGAGTGAATAGATGGTTCATTCTATTATTACTTCCTAATAGGGCCAACCTAAAAGGTTTAAAGTTGTGTGGAGTTAAAGGAGGGTTGGAGTGATATTATGGGAATAATTATAGGTCATGTTGACCTATGTTAATGTGTTATACACTTTTATTCTCTTCACAAGGCATGTATGATTGAGTTTTGAGCCAACATGATGAAGTGTTGCACAATACATCAATTAGGCTAACCTAATTTATGTTTTGGTTTATTGTGATAGATATACAAGGTTAATTCCTTATGTGATGAAGTGAGAGAGATGCAAGTTAATTAAGTGTGTGTGAGATTCAATGCAGAGAAGTGTGAAATGTTTCTGAGGTGAAGAATGAAGTGTGCTAAGTTAGTGTTTTGAGCTTCAATGGAATTGTATCTTCAGCATAAGTTAGATGCATTATTAGTAGTTCATATTTGGAAGTGAGCCACCTTTTCTTCTATCTCTTTCTATCATGAGCAATGATCCCTTTGGTAGCGAGCCTTTCTTCTTTTGGACAGTGGGTCCACTAATTGTATCAAACTTTGTAACTAGTTACAATATCTATATTGTGAGCTAATCCTTACCATAGTTTTTCCCTTTTTGGGTTTTCCACGTAAATTTGGTGTTCTTATGTTCTTTGATGTGATGCATGATTTCTATGTTTATATACATTACTGTAAGTTTAATGTGATGCATTGAATGAATGTTTAAATTATTAATAATATTGATTCACCCCCCTCTCAGTATTCTAGGTGTTCAACAATATGCAGATTGAAGAAGGATTTGTATGGACTCAAGCAAGCTCCTAGAACTTGGTATGCAAAGTTGGATGGATACTTGCAGCAACAAGGATTCATGAGAGGCTATGTGGACAATAATTTGTACATAAAAATAGAAGGAGAAAAAATGTTGATAGTTGTAGTCTATGTTGATGACATCATTTTTGGAGGAAGCAGTGATGAAATGTGCAAGAACTTTCATAAGGCTATGCAAAATGAGTATGAGATTTCTATGTTAGGAGAATTGTATTTCTTCTTGGGATTGCAGATTGTTCAATCAGACAAATGGATTTTTATTTCACAACACAAATACATAAAGGAGATGTTAAGAAAGTTTAGAATGGAAGATTGCAAACTTGTTGCAACACCTATGGTTATTAGGCGTAAGTTGAGCAAGGATGATGAGTCTGCTCTGGAAGATCAAACATTGTATTGGTCTATGATTGGAAATTTATTGTATGTGACAACATCCAGAATGGATATTATGTAGGCAGTTGGAATGGTTTCAGATTTCAAACAGCACCTAAAGATACTCATGTGAAGGCAGTGAAAAGAATTTTTAGGTATTTAAAGGCTATTGAAGAATTTGGTCTTTGGTATCCAAAGAGTGAAAATTCCACTCTTATAACATACATAGATGCAAATTGGGAAGGTTGTGTAGATGATGTAGAGAAGGGGTAATCAAACTCAAAACAACCTTAAACAAGTGTTTTTGTTCATCAGAAAGTCGATTTTCCTTCACAAACCCTCATTCTTGCTTGTAGCCTTCAAAAAGGTCTTTTGGACATATCTTTTGACCCAGACCTGATCTACAGAAAAGGGGACTCATTTAGGACACCCATTTAGCCATTTTTACACATATCCAAAAATAAGGTAGGGTTGATTTGTATGGAAGGCCTCAAAAATTGGTTGTCCTACTTCTAAGAGGGTTTTTTTAGACTATCTACACAAATGCAAGCAAAATTTCATTAGTAACTCCATCAAAATGAAAAACTATGAAATATCCTCTAAATGGTTTTTAGATACCCTCAAAATAGAACTTTTCACCAATTTTTATAGATTTTTTATCGTGGGAAGAAAATATATGGAAATTTCTTGCTCACTGGAAACCCTAAGGTAGATTTAGACCAAGTGCAGGTCGTACAAAGGCTGTACAGTTTCGTACCACATGAAAGAACATGATTGTTACAGGAAAAATGCACAAAAAACAAGGGTTTCATTTATCAACACTTCAAATACAGTATGTTTTCTCATCCTTTCATCATCCTAACCTTTGTGTTGACCATACAAGGCCTTTTTAAACATTTACAACCATTTTCCAATGTTTCTCAACCAACTTTTCAACTTACAACCATTCATATTCCAACCAAACTTCAATTTGACAACAAAATGCAAAAGTTGTTTTTTACAACATTGTGCAACTTGGACAATTTCTTACATCTAGACCCTAACTCACCCTTAATGACTCAAAATTGACTCAAACACATAAGACATGGTCTTAGAAGACCTTATTACATTCAACCAAGTCAAACAAAGCAAAATATCAACTTTTGACCCCTTGGGGGCATGAAAGCACTGTGGGTGCCCTTGCACTAGTAGATGACCGAAAGAGCACAAGTGGTAGTGCATTCTTCCTTGGAAATATTTTGGTGTCTTGTTTGAGTAAGAAGTAGGAATCAATTTATTTATCTACAATAGAAGTAGAATACATTGTTGCAGCATCACGTTGCACTCATGTGCTTTGGATGAAGCAAAACTTGAAGGAGATGAAGGTTGAGTTTGATGATCCTATCATTATTCTTTGTGATAACATAATTGTAATAAATATTTCAAAGAATCTAGTGATGCACTCAAGAACAAAGCACGTTGCAATCAAATATCATTTCTTGAGGGAGAAGGTTGCTAAGAACAAGTTGCAAATATATTCACAAAGCCACTTCCTAAGGAGATATTTGAGTTTCTCCAGTAGAATTTAGGAGTTTTACTCCCTCCTCTTGATTCAAGAGGAAAGCACAAGGTGAAGGGGAGCTTGGTTTCCCTACTACAAGAAGGTTTGGTGCTCTTGCATAAAGCTGTTCAGAAGTTGTGATGCATGGACTTAGGGAGAGTCTATCTGAGAACAAGGTTTTGGATGTTGCAATATACTAGTTAGGTGGAGAAAGTGAACATATTGATATCAAATATAGGGAGAATGTGAGCATGTTGATCCTTTTCCATTGATGTCAAAGGGGGGGAAAGTGAGTTCAAAATGCTAAATTGCTTAGAAAGAATATATCCATTGTAGGGGGAAAGAGATGAATTGAGGAAATACTAAATTATGGAGAAAGTGAATTATTCAATGTCATATCTTTCATAAGGGGAGTAAATGGGACAGAACATGAATCATTTAGACTTATTCTTTCTACTCTTCTAGTGTGTGTTTTGGTGGTCCCAACATTTTTCCGATCGCCATCAATGCCAAAGGGGGGATTATTGAGCATAGGTTGTCATTGATTTCAAACTGATGTCAGTAGGTCATTGTTGTTGACAGTGGTTATCAAAGGATGTCAAGGCTATCAGATGTGAAGGTTGTCAAGATGAATAAATATTGTAGGAGTACAAGTATTGATAGTAATCAAAAGGTTCTGAAAGCATGTTGTGTAGGTTTTCTAATCTATCATATCTTGTATCATGTTAGTTGTGGTGTGACTGCCTTCAAATAGTTAATGAGTTTATTATAACATATCAAGTATGTAGTCTGCAATGAGTGTGGTGGTCTAGAAGAATATCTTTTGGGCAGAAGGATTATTTAATATGGGTGGCATTTCTTTCATAAATGTGTTGTAGCTCTACAGTTTGGAAGGAGATATGCCTATACTAGTTCTATTAGTTTCCTGAGTTTTTAGTGGCACAAATCAATGTGTGAGGAGTTTGATATATCAGAAGCTTCATCAAGCTATTCTAATTTTGAGGCATGTGTGATAATGGCTACAAGTGTGTGAAATTCAATTCAAGCATGTGGAGTGAGGATAGGACCTGTTTAAGGTTCCCTTGGTGGCACAAGGTGTCAAGTGCTTTTCGTGGAAAGTTTGGACTATTGTATTACATGCTTCATGAATTTAGGTTTGTCCTATGTTGTCTAGGTTGGTGAAAATCCCTAATTGACATAGAAGAGTGTTACTGTAGTGTCATTTAAATATTTCAAATGTTTAGATGCATTGTGTGTGTCGTAGACAGTGTGTTTATGCTTTGAATGTAATTAATAATTACAGTGAATGTACAAGAATGATATGTACAATTGTGTAATGAGTGGAAGGTATATGATAGAAGGATGAGCGCCAGTATCAATGTGTTTTTTGGTGCAATTCAGAGGTATATTTCAAACCTACCATTATTTCTATCTTAGTAGGATTGGTGTTCTACCTATTGTATTGTTCCAACAGGGTTGGTGTCTCCTGTAGGTTGGTTCCTACTGAATCTTTTGGGGATTGGTGTCTCTGATAGGTCAGTGCCTACTTCATATTATAAAATTTCCTTATTATATTCTTTCTTGTGAGATCTTCTCATCATGTTTTTTCCCATTCTAGGTTTCCATGCAAAAAAATTAGTGTTATGTGTTATCTTTTGTTGTTCTTTAATTGCTTAACTTACTAGCTTGTATGGTTCAGTGCTCTTTATGTTGAAAATCTATAAATTATTTGTGAAGGTTTTCGGAATTGTTGTAATTGTTTGGATCTACTAATTCACCATGACTCTTAGTAGATTATGTGCCCTTCAATTAGTATCAGAGCTAAGTTCCTTTGAAAGAGTCTAATAGCTTAAGGTAGATCCTAGATGGCACAAGATAGTTCTTCTAGAAACAAAGTACCAATTTTTGATGGATCTAACTTTTATTTTTGGAAAGTCAAGATGGAGCCATATTTGATGGCTTTAGGTACGGACTTATGGAATTCATTGTAGAGGGATATAAAATTCCTAAAAAACCCTCGTAGGGATCAGATTAGAAAGAGGGCTCATGAAATCAATACTAAGGTTAGGATTGCATTTTTATGTACTTTAACTAACACTGAGTTTTCAAAGGTGATGGAATGTAGAACAATAAAGGATATATGGGAAAATTTGGAAATTATCTATGAAGGTGATGATAAAGTCAAAGAAGCAAGGTTGTAGACTTACAGAGCTCAATTTGAAGGTTTGGGGATGAAAGAAGATGAGAACATTGTTACACTCATTATCTGGGTTAATGAAGTTGTCAATCATATTTGAGGTCTTGGTGAAACCCTAGAAGAGAATAATGTTGTGAAGAAGGGACTCAGATCCTTACGTAGAAGGTTTGATCCAAGAATTCTGCTATTGAAGAAGCTAAAGATGTGAATAGTTTAAAGTTGATTAAGTTGCATGGAACATTAATTGCATTTGAGATGAGATTTGAAAGTGAAGATTCTATAAGGAAAGAAGTTGATTTTAGAGTATCTTTAAACCAGGTTGATCAAGATTTTGATTATGGATTAGATCTGGAAGAAGAAAATTTTGTTAGAAAGTTGTAAACAGGATCTGGTAAGTATAAAGGTAAATTACCTTTCAAGTGTTTCACTATGAGAAGTTGGACATTTTATGGCTAAATTTTCCCATAAGAATACTAATAATTTTGAACAAAAGAATGGAAATAAGTCTTTTCAGAGAAGATCTAAAGGATAGAGAAAGCATAGACGTTTTTACACTAATGAGGAAGAAGAAGAATATTCTATAGAAGAAGAAGATGCATCAAGTGACTAAAATGAAAAAATTGTATTCATGACTTTTGAAATTACTAATGGTGATGCTAACAATGAGTTTTAAAGAAAAAAGTGAAAAAGAATTAGATCTCATGGAGATTTTCTTATGGCTCAGAAAGGAGATCAAGAAGCTGAATATTAGAATTGCAAAAGAAGAGCCAAAGAGAAAATACCAAAATATTTGAAGATTGTTGAAAAGATGATTGTTGATCTGAAGACTCGAGCAAAAGAAGAAAAAAGAGTTGAAGAATTTTTTATAGATAAATTACTATCAAGAAACAAATACAATGAAAAGCTTGAGGCAAAGATTGTTGTAGCCAAAAAAGATCTTGAGAAGGGAAATCAACAACTGCAATTGAAGTTCAATAAAAGTACATTGAAACCTTAGATCAAATATTAGAAGGTCGGAAAGCTTCACAATACAAGATCAGAGTTGGTTTTGATGATCAGAAGAAAAAAGTGACAGAACAGTCATAAAAGAGTACTAAGGCAAGTTTGGAAGTGAGGTTTTGGAAGTTCAAAATCAGAGAAGACATCAATAAGTAATGGAAGCATGACATAGAGTGCCAAATTTATTCAAGTGCAGAACAAAAGGAGGAGATTCAGAAAACAAGGATATAATACCAGGTCAAGTTTTATTTTTCTATTTATTGTTTTAGTTGTAATGAATATGGACATAAGGTTGTGGATTGTAGAAGAGTTTTGGTAAGAAGAAGAAAAATTGTCAGTAGTAATGCATTTGCACCTCTATTCAATTTTAATGTCATATGTTTCAAGTGCAACAATTTTGGACACATTACAAGGAACTGTAGAAGTAATTTTGTGAATTCCATATTACTGGAGAAAGGAAAGAATTATTTTCTAGAGATGGTCTAGAAGCAGGTTTCAGAAGAGAAGAAGTCTGAGAAGTCTTTGATTGCTCAAATGGAATTACGTGCTTAGGAGAGGAAGAACATGTGGATTATTGACAATGGTTGCTCTAGTCATATGGCTAGAGATAAAAGTAATTTTATGAATTTAAAGGAATTTGAAGGTGGTTCAATTACCCTTGGAAACAATTCTATTGCTAAATTTTTTGATAAGGGTACTTTAAGTCTTGATGGTAGATAAACAAAGACACGTGATGTTTTATATGTTGAAGGCTTCAAACATAATTTTTTGAGTGTCAATTAGATGTGTGATAAGGTATTTTAGTTATCCTTTAGTGTTGAAGGTTGTGAAATCAAAAAATCAAGTATCGGTGAGCTAATTGCAAAAGGAAGTAGGATAGATAGTGATATTTATCACCTCAGTAAATTAAATGGAAAAAGGTGTCTCATTGCATAGAAGGATGAAAGTTGGCTTTGACACAAAAGGTTAGGACATATTAATTTTGATGATATTTTCAAGATTAGTTCAAACATATTCTTTAATTTTTGTGACCACTTCTCATTTGAGATTTCAAACATGGTGTTATACCTCGTTTGTGTTGGCAACACAAGGGAAGACAACTGAGAGGGAGGTGAATTAGTTGTCACAAAAATTATACAAATTAAACTTATTCTCAGATCTGATAGATAAACATGAAAGCATAAACCATCACCACATCAAAACACACATAACACCAAGATTTTTACATGGAAACTCTATTAGGGTAAAAACCACGGTGGAGGTTAATCCACAAGATTATACCCTATTAAAAGTATTACAAATGGGGAATGCACATGCATTCAGGCACACTAACTAAAGCACACTACTCAAATACAAAAGGCTTACTTCCAAAAATAAGACTCCCTATCTTACAATCACATTTGGATTACATCTAAAAGATTTTGAACTGAGAAAATAACATCTTCTAATGCCTAATTATAGTTTCGGTTAAGCACATAAACACTTTCATCTACTCACTCTTCTTCACACTTTACTTTTTCCTTTGAAAGATTAGAACATTATTCACACTTAGCACACAACATACATCACACACCATACCATCAAATGGTATAAACAATCGATCATATATACCGGAAACTAAGGATAACATCAACTACATTTCACCCCAACAAAATATGAAACATGTACAAACTGTCACCCCAAATCAATAAACAATTTATCAATGTGAAACAAAAAAATTTGGCCAAAACATATTAAGGACCCAAAACAACATCTTCAAATACGAAACACCTTCAAAAATTATGCCTCAAAGATCCACAACATGCTACAATCACCTTTCCGATCATGAAAAACATGAACTCACAGAAGAAAATCATCAATCGTGAGCACAACGATCAATGTGGACCAAAAACACAGATAGAGCACAATATAGAAACATCCACAAGCATCATGAATCACCACTAAAGAATTTGTAACAACTCAAATTACTATAATCACATCATCTTCTTTCAAAAACACCAACTAAAGCAACAGAACAACTGTTAGAACACATATACTCATAACTCAATCAAATCTTCATGCGAACCTTTGAAAATTCATGTGGATAAACTAGATATACTTGTCAACAAACCCTTTAATCCACAACCTCTCATCATCAATATACTAAGCTATCCATCATACTAAACTTCACTACATCACTGAAAAACCTACAACTTATTTTATTACAATTTTCTCAATATCCTCAACATATACGGCCTTAAAGACATTAATGGAAATAGTGTTGACATCATTGAAAATAAAATATCAGAAATATCCAACAATCTCCCCCTTTGTAATTGATGGCAACACATGACGTGAAAAACACCATCAATGATACTTTCTCTTAGCACTTTCTCCCCCTTATATTTTGACTCTTTTCTCCTTAACTCTTTCACAATTTTTCACTTGACTCTTCTCCCCCTTTGACATCAATGACAAAGGTACACATTATCGTTCTCCACACAAACTCTGAACCACATTTCTAAACATCTGACTACTCCCACTAAGTAGTAGCCACCACAACAACAATCTGGATCACAAGATATGACTATGAAATGCATAGACTAATGCAAGTCAATGCATCTTAATTTTGATTAGGAGGGGTAGTTACCCCTAGCTTCCCCCTAAGATACTCAAAAGTATCCTTAGGCAAGGGCTTGGTAAAGATATTTTCAATTTGTTCCTTAGTGGGCACATACTCCAATCTAACTTCATTTTCACTCACCTTCTCTCTCAAAAAGTGAAAGTTGATAGATATATGCTTGGTTTTTTAATGTAGCACCAGATTCTTAGAAATGTTAATTGCACTTGAATTATCACAGAATATAGCAATAGGTTCATTATACACAACTCTCATATCTTTCAACATCTGCTTCATCCACAATACTTGAGTATAATTGTTAGCAGCAGTAATGTATTCTACTTCATCAGTAGATAAAGAAATGGCATTATGCTGCTTACTTAACCATGAAATTAGCTTCTTCCCCAAGAAAAATGCACCACCACTAGTACTCTTTATGTCATTCACATATCCTACCCAATCAGCATCAATAAAGGCACTCAAAGTAAGGTCATCTTCTTTAGGATACCATAGGCCAAAATTAATTGTCCCCTTCAAGTACCTGAAAATCCTCTTCACAGCTATCACATGAGATTCCTTAGGATCAGCTTGAAATCTTGCAACAATGCATATGAAATTCATGATATCAGGTCTATTTTGATTCAAATAGAGCAATCCACCAATCATGGATCTGTATCTAGTATGATTTGTTTTAGGAGATCATCATCTTGTGTCAACTTACATCTGGCCACCATAGGTGTACCAAATGGCTTTGAATCTTCCATACCAAACTTCTTTAGCAATTCTTTCACATACTTGGACTGAGATATAAAGATTCCTCTATCTAGCTGAGTAATTTGCAGTCCAAAAAAGAATTTCATTTCTCCAATCATAGACATCTCAAACTCACTCTGCATCTCATCAGCAAACTTCATGCACAAACAATCATCTCCTCCAAAAATGATCTCATCAACAAAGACTTCAACAATAAAATCTTTATCATGATCAATCTTGAAATACAAATTACTATCAGTAGTACCTTTATTAAATCCAAGCTTCAACAAATACTTTTCCAATCTAGCATACCATGCTCTTGGGGCTTGCTTAATTCCATACAATGCTTTCTTCAACTGGAAAACCATATCTCCCTAATCAATCAATTGAAATCCATCAGGTTGCTCAATATACACTTCTTCTAGTTCGCCATTTAGAAATGTTGACTTGACATCCATCTGATAAACCTTGAAGTTTTTGTAAGCAACATAAGCAAGAAATAGTCTCACAGCTTCAATCTTAGCAATAGGAGAAAAATTTTCTTCAAATTCAATTCCTTCCATCTGAGAATATCCTTTACACATAAGTCTTGCTTTGTTTCTAACAATTTCACCTTTCTCATTCAATTTGTTCCAAAATACCCCTTTAGTTCCAATTACGTTTTTGTCCTTAGGTCTAGGAACAAGAATCCATGTATCATTCTTCTTAATTTGTAGTAGGTCTTATTTCATTACTTCCACCCAATGTTCATTTTTGCATGCTTCATTGACACTATTAGGCTCAATCTTTGAGATCAAACAATATTCTTCTCCTAGTTTGAACACCTTTGTTCTTATCACCTATAATCTGATCTGTTGAATGATTTAGTCTTACATACCTTGGATTCTTAGGGTATTCTTGAACTTCAGGCTCTTGTGATCTCACTTTTGCACTTTCACTAGTTTCTTCCTCTTGATTTTCCAGATTCGTCGGAATGATCTGAACTTGATTTAGACTCTGAACTTTCTTTCCACAAACCTTGAGGAAAAATGACCTATCTTATTGCAAGAAAAACATTTAAGAGGCAATTTCCCTTTATACTTACCTTCTCCTCTAGCTACCCTCTTGACAATAAGTGTGTTGGAAACAAGCAACACTGAGAGGGGGGGTGAATCAGTGTTCTACAAAAATTAAATTTATTATTCTGACCTTTAATCCACTTTCAACATTTAATCAAAAGTAATATGCAGAAAGAGAAAGCAAGAAACCATACAACCATAACACAAGGATTTTTTTACGTGGAAACCCTAGTAGGGGAAAAACCACGATGGATGGCCAATCCACAATAAGTTCTGAGTATACTCAAGAAATATTACAAAATGGGAATGCACTTGCATTCAAGCTCACTACCTAGAGCTCACTCCTCAAGAGGATGGGCTCACTTACCTTAAAAATTTTTGGAATAGATCCAAAATAAAATGAACACTAATGCTTGATTACAATTTTGGTTAAGCTTTAATGACGAACTTTTTTCCTTTTGACTGATATTGAACTTTTGCTCTGTTCTACTCAAGTTCGCATACAAAATCTTTATGTGCAAGTGAAAATGTACATGATATCGCTCAAATACTCCTTAGATATTCACAACATACACCAATACACTTACTCCATTACACAAAATGATGTAATCGATCTTCTAAATATATCTGCGACTAAGGATTTAATCGCTACAAGTCGGCTCAATAAAACTTAAGAATATTTACAATTTGTCAGCCCAAAACATGAACAATTTGATGTGTATCCAAACAAGTCAGCTAGTCCATAGCTAGGACCCATAATTAATCATTTGACCATAATAACATCTTATATTATTTCACTTAACACATCCAAATCGTGCCACATTCACTAAGTTGGCTACAACAAACAAATAAACAGAAAATATCCTACCGAACCTCCAAACTCATATTGCAACTAATGGAACACCACAAAACTCAATAATAAGAAGATCCACGTGCTCAACAAGCAATTCCAGAGATCCACAGCACAAAATGATGATCTAGTGAAGCTATCTGACTAGATACCCTATTCCTCAAGTAATCTATCGGTAATACACAATATTTCACTTTATCTGCCAGTATGACTAGATACTGAACTGTAGACCATGAGGATGACTTCAGTTTCCATTAATGACAACACCTAGAAGCCATATTCCAACAATCTCCCCCTTTGGAATTGATGGCAACACTTAGTGAAAAATGACTAAGTGTCGAAACTGATAAGCACACTGCCAAAATACAAAATACTGCTCCCCCTAAGAAAATCAAGGCATTTTTCACTTCACTCTCTCCCCTTCTGACATCAATGACAAAATTGGGGAATCCAAAATTGCAAAAACTATACAACCATATATGGATACTTACAAAAATTTGAAGACGTCTGCAAAGACATTCTTCAGTCCACTTAAGTTTGAGTCCCACACACTTTTTAGACTCTCCAATATGGTAATATGACCATAGAGAAGATATGACAAGGTTTCTATTGCTTCGAGACTTACCAAATCAGGAACGGTCCAACACCTTTAGCTTCTTTCAGAGCATTTACCATTGTCTCAATTTTAGGACTTATTATCCCCCTGAGTTGACATACTCTACTAATAATCCTCTCATTTTCAAGATTTAGATTCTTTATTTGATTGAGAAAAGACATTACCTGACATTCTTGATGACAAACACTACGGGCTAATGGTCAAAAGTGTTGGAAGTAGTAACCAACTATTGCTCAATGTCTTTCAGCTGCTTCTCATTTGCTTCAATAATTTTTGACAAGACTAAGCAGGACTTGTACACTTTTCCTCCTTCAGATATAGCACCTTGAATATTCTTTATGCAAGTACTCAATAGAGCTTTGTCTTTGGAAATCAATTCTTTTAGGCTACCAACTCTCTTCTCCTTGAACTCCTTTTTCACTTTAGCTAGAGTTGATTTCTCAAAAGATTCAAAATGAGAATCTACAGAGTTTATTAACTTCTTCAACTCACTAGAGTAGGAGCCTGATGGGTCCATAACATATGTAAGAATCATTTTTTGTAGAACTCCAGATGCAAGTTTTAGCAGTTCATTATCCTCAATGTGAGATTTCAGTATCCTCTCATTGGCTTTAGCTTGAGCAATTTTGGTGACTTTCAACATCTGGATTAGAGACAGAGTGGAAAGGTTAATTGAGTTTTCATCCAACTCAGGATCTGACTCATCCTGTTGCTCCAACAGAGATTCCTTTACCTCTTTTATTATGATTTCTTGATGCTTTCCTTTTTCAACCTTAGATTCACCTTCAGGATTGACTTTAGGCATTTCAGTTTCTTCAGTATGCACCTCCTTTTCTTCAGCAATCACCTCAATTTGGACCTTAGTCACCACAAGTGTCTCTGAATTTTCTAAATTTGGAGAAGTTGAAATATCCTCAAATACTGGAGGATCAGACACATTCATGTTCTCCTCATTCACATTCCCTTCTTCTGATTCATTTACCTTCACATTCACTTCCTCATTGCCTTGGACATGTTCAGTATTGATCTCCTCAATATTTATCCTTTCCTTTGACAAATATTCTTCAAAAATTAGCTTAGTTTCACTAATAACAGCATCAGTATCACCAATCATGAGTTTATTTACTCCTGAATTTCTTCTTAATTCCTTTTTAGCTTTTTGAAGAAATAAATCCATTTCTTCACTTGTCATTTCAGGGCACAAATCGGCAAGAACTCTTTTCCTCAAATTTTCTTCCTTTGTTCTGGCACTCTCTCTCCTGGATTCCAAAGCATCAGATAGGCTTGTAAGCAAGCCATACATGATTTCAACCAGAGTTTTATTAAAAACATTCAAGTGCTTAACTGTAGCTTCTTCAAGAATATTCTTGTCGAATTCATGAAAGGACTCATACAGGTCATAGAGTGGCATGATATTTCCATCATTTACTACTCCATTCTCAACTTCCTCCATAGACATATTGGGCTTGTCAACTTTGGTCTTTTTCTTTGCTTCTTCACCTTTGTCGGAAGGTTTTCTCTTGTTTATTTTGGCAGCATGAGTCCCAATAGCCTTTATCTCTCTTACAACTTCTTTTGAGTCAGTTTCTTCCTCTGCATCTGTGGGTACAGCTTTGTAAGTTCTTGATCTTTTATTCTTCTTCCTTCTTCTGGAGGCTTCGACTTGATTTGACTAAGCTGCAGGGGAACTCCTAGTAGATCTAGTGTTAACAGAAGATGTTCCCGAACCAGCCGATTCTCCCTTATCTTTCTTCTTAGCTACTTCAACTTCTTCTCTTTGCCTTCTTATTTCTTTCATTTTTTCCACTGGAAGACCCATACTCTCTACAAAAGCTTCTATCTCTTTCCTTACCTTTCTGATTGACATGGGCTTTTTCAATTCTGAATGAACTTGTAAGCTTTTCTTTGCATAAGTACCAAACCTTTCTTCACTTTGATCTAGTGGTGAATTTAGTAGGTGTTCTGCATACATCCTCAGAATGTTTTCATCTACTTCACAACCCATAGGCATGATCCAAATTGTTCTAGGATCAGCAGCTTCCATATGACACTGGTCAATGTCTATCATGAAGCATATATTATCTTTATACTGCTCCACTATTACAGTAGGAATTCTCTCTCTGGAGTGCATCAAGTTTTGAAAAATTTTAAAATGTCCCCACAGGATTGTTTTGCGAGTCTATCAATCACCAAGTCCACATAACTTATCCTAGATCTGAACAGCTACTGGCATATCATTACACCATTGAACTTTACCAACTCTCGGTACCGCACCCAAGAAGTAAAAATACAAACAGATCATTAGGTTTCCGAACTTGAATACATTCTTCTTGTCCTTGATTTTTCTCAGATTCTCCAATAGTTGACCTCTAACCAATTCACATAGATCATAATCTGTATTTTGTTTGATCATTTCATATGTTGCATATATGGCTATGTCGGATATAGAATTTTCCCGGCTCGAATGGTAAATCTCGTAACCTATAACCATAGATGCAAATTTTACATCCACTATAGCAATAAATACCTTTCAGAGATGAAACAAAATTTGATCACAGATTCTCCTCTATGCTTGAATTTCTCTCAATTTGGCAATGATCACTTCAGAGCTCTCCAAACCTCTCTCCTCAAATGCAATGTGACAAATGAGGGTGGAAGCCATTCTTTTTATTGTCCACATACCTAACTCTTTTATTTTGCAATAAATGCTCTTTCCCTGACTCATCCAGTTTTCTTCCTTTCAAGCACCGAGAAAGATGACTCTTATGCGGATCGCCAATATGCTTCACTAATGCTTCTAACTGGTCGAACAATATCTGAAAAGTGTCAACTCTCTTGGTAGACATATCCGAATTCCAGTATCATTTTCTTGCAAGAAAGGGGGGGTTTGAGAATTTTTCTTGATAGCTCCCCCTATGGATTTGACCTAAACTTATTTTCCTAAGGTATTACCAGAAGTGGCTTTTGGTGTGGATCCATTTTCTTCTACAGAGGGATTCCTCTTCACCCATTTCTTCTGCATTTGCTTCTTGATCTCATCAGTAGTGACTTTCCTTTTTCCTTTAACATCCGGTTGGATGTTCTATTTTACGGGACCTCTTTTGTTCCAACAGAATCTAGAACTGTGACCAAATTTGTTGCAGCTATAGCACACAACACTTATCTATCCAGACCAATTGTTCCACTAACTTTGTCTTGATCTTCATTGGTTAGCAATATGTCCAAATCTATTGCATGCATAGCATCTGATATCTCTATGAAAGTTGTTCATCATAATTCTACAATCACTTGACTTATGACCATACTTATAGCAATTAAAACACTGACCTGAAAATGATGGTCTACATGAGTTTACCCTACTTCTACACTGAGAAGCCATATGACTAAATATGTTGCAAAAATAACAATAGCCATTAAATCTTTGAGCATTTGGTTGCCTTACTGGATCTCTTCTAGTTCCTTTCATCTGACTTCCTTGTCTGAATCTTCCTTGTCTGAAATTCCTTTGTCCAAAGTTCTTTTTTCCAAATCTGGAACTTTCTCCTTCTTCATATCCAAGACCTCATTTGTCACCATCAATTATCTATCCCTTGATTAGTTCATCAAGTTTGGCTAAGCTTTCTTTCAATTTCTCCTTATAATCATTTGTAGCAGCGAGTTCATCTTTGAGATCATCAAGTTGTTTTTCAACCATTTCTTCATTGTTCTTGGATTGCACGCCAATTCATTATCTAGCCGGCTGCATTGTTCAAAATTTTCTTTCAAGGACTGTTCAATCTTTTCTTCATTCTTCTTTTTGTCCTCAAGCTCCTTGGTCATTCTCATCATGGTGGATTCCATCTCTCGCTTCAAGATAGCATTTTCCTAAGAAAACTTTTCACATTCTTTTGTTTTCTCCTTCAAAGCCAAACTAAGTTGTTCATCATCCGTACCTTTTTTCTTCTATTTGAGCAAACCACATAGTTCCTTTATTTTCTCTCTTGATTCATTGATCTTTTCTTTTAGTGACTGGATGAACTTTTTTGCATTCTCAAGATTTTCTTGCAATTCTCGGATCTCAGATTTTGACTGGTCAAGATTATCCAAGGCCACCATAAGTTGTTGTTGAAGACTACTTGTATCCATTGAGAACACTTTCCAAGATCTCCCCAAGTTGTTAGACTTATTTTGAGGAAGTAGCTCTGATACCAATTGTTGGAAACAAGCAACACCGAGAGGGGGGGTGAATCAGTGTTCTACAAAAATTAACTTTATTATTCTGACCTTTAATCCACTTAGAACATTTAATCAAAAGTAATATGTAGAAATAGAAAGCAAGAAACCATACAACCATAACACAAGGATTTTTTTATGTGGAAACCCTGTTAGGGGAAAAAACACAGTGGATGGCCAATCCACAATAAGTTCTGAGTATACTCAAAAGAAATATTACAAAATGGGAATGCACTTGCATTCAAGCTCACTGCCAGAGCTCACTACTTAAGAGGATGGGCTCACTGCCCTTACAAAGTTTTGGAATAGATCCAAAAGAAAATTAACTGAATGGATAGCATCTACTAATGCTTGATTATAGTTCTGGTTAAGCTTTGATGATGAACTCTTGTCCTTTTGACTGATATCAAAATTTTTCTCTACTCTGCTCAAGTTTGCATACAAAATCTTTATGCACAAGTGAAACTACACATGATATCACTCAAATACTCCTTAGATATTCACAACATACACCAATACACTTACTCCATTACACAAAATGATGTAATCGGTCATCTAAATATATCTACAACTAAGGATTTAATTGCTACAAGTCAACTCAATAAAACTTAAGAATATTTACAATTTGTCGACCCAAAACATGAACAATTTGATGTGTGTCCAAACAAGTCAGCTAGTCCATAGCTAGGACCCATAATTAATCATTTGAGCATAAGAACATCTTAGATTATTTCACTTAACACATCCACATTGCACCACATGCTCAACAAGCAATTCTAGAGATCCACAGCACAAAATGATGATCCGGTGAAGCTATCTGACCAGATACCCTGTTCCTCAAGTAATCTGTCGATAATACACATTATTTCACTTTATCTACTGGTATGACAAGATACTGAACTATGGACCATGAGGATGACTTCAGTTACCATTAATGACAACACTTAGAAGCCATATGCCAACAAAGTGCTTCAAGCTCATCTAGTTTTCTCTCTTCTTCAATCTCTCTCATTTCCTACTCATACTTGGACATTTTTCTAGAGGAACTTTCTCTCGGATCATATCTCTGCTTATCTTTTCCAGAGATAGTAGCTTTGAATGAAGATTCTATCTTAGGAATAAATTCACCAAACTCACGTAACTCAAAAGCAGCAAGCTTACCAATCAACATGTCTCTGGTGACATTTGTCACAATTTGGATCTCCTCAATAGTAGCAGCTTTGTGTTTTTATGCAGCAAGCAAGGATCTGAGCACTTTAGCAACAATTTCTAATTCTTCCAATGTTCCACTAGCACATCTAATACTACACACAAGTTCATTCACTCTCTACATAAAATAAGTGATGTTCTCAACTTCACCCATTCTCAATGTTTCATATTTCCCTTTCAGGCTTTGTAGCTTAGCAATCTTCACATGGGTATCACCTTCATACAAAGTTTCCAACTTTTTTGAAATCTCATAAGCAGTCTTCAGCTCCATTACATTTTTCATCTCGGAATCAATCAGAGCACTCAACAATGCTTCCATAGTGCTGATATTGTACTCGGCTTCTTTAATCTCACCTATAGTAGAAGGACCATTATGTGGGATGATATACCTATTCTTTGTAATTGTCCAGTAAGGTTCACCAATGCATCTCAGATGACACTCCATTCGAGTCTTCCATAGAGAATAATTAGTTCCATCAAATCTTGGACTATCCTTCTTATATGTCGCCATCCCAGATCACCTCAAGCAGTCAAGCATTTCTGGAGGAACCTGCTCTGATACCAATTGTTGTCAACACAAGGGCAGACAACTAAGAGGGGGGTGAATCAGTTGTCACAAAAATTATATAAATTAAACTTATTCTCAAATCTGATAGATAAACATGAAAGCATAAACCATCACCACATCAAAACACACATAACACCAAGATTTTTACGTGGAAACCCTGTTAGGGGAAACACCACGATGGAGATTAATCCACAAGATTATACCCTATTAAAAGTATTACAAATGGGGAATGTGCATGCATTCAAGCACACTGCTCAAATACAAAAGGCTTACTCCCCAAAATAAGACTTTCTATCTTATAGTCACATTCGTATTACATTTGAAAGATTTTGAACTAAGAAAATAGCATCTTCTAATTCCTTATGATAGTTCTGGTTAAGCACATAAATACTTTCATCTACTCACTCTTTTTCACACTTTACTTCTGCATTCGAAAGATTAGAACATTATTTGCACTTAGCACACAACATGCATCATGCACCATACCATCAATGGTATAAACAATCGATCATATATATCTGCAACTAAGGATAACATCAACTACATGTCGTCCCAACAAAATATAAAATGTGTATAAACTGTTGGCCCAAATCAATAAACAATTTATCAATGCGGACCAAAAAATGTTGGCCAAAACATAGTAAGGACCCAAAACAACATCCTCAAATATAAAACGCCTTCAAAAATTATGCCTCGAAGATTCGCAACATGCTACAATCACCCTATCGGCCATGATCATGAAAAACATGAACTCACAAAAGAAAATCACCAATCGCAAGCACAACAATCAATGCGGACCAACAACACAGATAGAGCATGATCTAGAAACATCCACAAGCATCATGAATCACCACATAAGCATCCACAACAACTCAAATTACTAGAATCACATCTTCTTTCAGGAACACCAACTAAAGCAACAGAACAACTGTTAGAACACAGATACTCATAACTCAATCAAATCTTCATGCGAACCTCTGAAACTTCATGTGGATAAACTAGATATACTTGTCAACAAACCCTTTAATCCACAACCTCTTATCATCAATATACTGAGCTAGCCATCATACTAAACTTCACTGCATCACCAACAACCTGCAACTTATTTTATTACAATTTTCTCAATATCCTTGACATATACAGCCTTAAAGACATTAATGGCAATAGTGTTGACATCAATGAAAACCACATATCAGCAATATCCAACAGTTTCTCATAGTTACCAAGTTACTTTTTACTTGCTTGACTAAAAATAATGATAAATATAAATCATGACTTTAATGTGATAAATAGGTGAATGAAATACAAAAATATGCATTGAGATGTTATTTCTTTTATAATTATGTTTTGTATACACTAATGGAAAATATGATGAATGAATATGTATTGCAATGTGAATACTTTAATGCTTTGACAATGCTAATGGATTCCATGTGAACAACTAACTACCTAGATGTGATGCACTAAGTTGGATGGATGAAGGATTCAAGCCCTCAGGTATGAGAAGGGGAGTATTATTCAAGAGAAAAACTTGGGCTGATAACCCTTAATGAACCTAACTGAGCATACACACACTCACTTCTTAGTTGGTTAAAGTTGAGTCAAGTTAATTCGTGAATCAGGTAAGTGAACCCTTGGTTATAGTTTGAGAATGATTTGAATTTGTCTTGGTTTTAGTCTTGATTTGGTGATTGTTCTTATGTTTGAATCTCAATATTGTGTTTGAGTTCTTCTTTGTGTATCTATGTAATATATTAATCGATGATATATAGAATGATTATATGTATGTATGTATGTATGTATGTATGTATGTATGTATGTATGTATGTATGTATGTATGTGAAAATTATAACTCATGCATAATGAATGTATATGTGCATGCCTATATGGAAGAAGGAATGCTTATGCATACCCATGCACTGATACATCATATGCATAAGGATATAGATTGGACATATCACACACACACATATATATATATGCATTTGAGATATATGCATGTCTATACATACATATTCATAAATATACATGAATATATATATTATCATATATAATTAAGTATATATATGTTTAAATACCAAAGAATGATTTTATGTGAATATATATTATTATTTATAATAATATTAAAACATTTTTATAAAGAAAGCATAGTGCTAATGTGAAGTGTGGGCTATAAGTTAGTAGAGGCTTATTAAAGCCATTCTTTATACATTTAAATATGCTTTGAAATGAGTTAAAGCACATTAAAGAGCACTGCCATGTAAAGTGAGCAGACTAAATTAAGAGTTGCACATAAGTCCCATGTGAAGAAAGGAGTTTGAATGAATGCATATTGAAATGTTTGCAACAAAAACAAAGCATGTGAGTTAAGTGTATAAGATAAGACAAAATCTTAATACATTTAAAACAATACATAAAGTATTATGAAATGAATCATTTGCAAAGGAGAATAATATGAATCATGTGCTAACCTTGTCAAAGGCCTGCATAAAGAGATAGGGTGTGTAATCTAAAAGGTGGTGCTATGAAATATGAATCATTTAGAAGTTTGTTTTGTGCTTTGAACCAATGCATGAGCTTAGTGGAAGCATGAGAATAAGTAACCTTGTCAAAGGCCTGCATAAAGAGATAGGGTGTGTAATCTAAAAGGTGGTGCTATGAAATATGAATCATTTAGAAGTTTTTTTGTGCTTTGAACCAATGAATGAGCTTAGTGGAAGCATGAGAATAAGTCAAATTTCATGAGTTGGTTGAGATAAGTTGACTCACAATGCAATTAGGAAACCGTAGCTTGCTTTTTTTAGTTTAATTCATTATTGTCATAATGGTTTGAGCAACTGATTCTTGGCTAAGGAAACTAGACTGTGTATGTGTTTCAAACCACTATTTTAACCCGGTGCCTCTTACATTTTAAGCTGAGTCAATACATTTGAAAAGAAAGGTGGTATATTTTTAGCTTATTTGTAGCCTTTGGATGCTCATATTTTAGTATATATAGAGATACTCTCTCTACCATTTGTTTAATGTATGGAGCTAAAAAAATAGAATATTCAGTTGAAACTAAATTTAAATATCTCACACAAATCACTAGAAAACACACTATACAAGAAAACAACTTCTTGCAACAAATATTGCAACTCTAGTTTGCAACTTGCAACCAGCAACTTCAAATTCAATTAATCTTTGCAAATGGAATTACAATCATTCCAAAATGAAAATGGGCTGAAAAAATCCCTTAAAATATCTCAAGAAATCATAGCAAAAGTGATTTGCAACTTCAAATCAAGATGTTGCAGCAAAATTTCTCTCCAGCTCCTGCAACAACAACCCTCTCACAATAATCTCAACACTTCAATTCTGCAGCTACAGGGGATGTTCATGCCTCTAAAACCAATATCCAATCTACACCAACACCATGAAAATACCTTCCTAGAGGTATTCTATTCCTTCTTGTGTCTTCCCCTACAACTTGGAAAACTTCTTTAAAAAATGAGATTGATTTTCTTTAACACAAGTTGTTGTCTACATGAAATGAAATGTAAGTTCATTTGGTTTTAATTTCCTTTCATTCTAACCCATTCTTAGAAAATAAATTCCCATCTAAATAAATCTCTAATTAAATTAAAATTCATCAATTAAAATGAATAAAATAATCTTTTCAAACCTCCAGACTTGTTAAATATAGATAGCAGTGCTTTTATGGCTTTCTTGCTTTCATGAATGAAAGCAAAAATTAGTATTTTTAAATCTTGGTGTCCACCTTTATATCCCTATTTTTTAGGAGTTGTGGAATTTAAAACTTTGAGTTACAATTCAAATTGGAGGTCTCCCAAAAACCCATGCCTCTATTGCTTTTTTTGGCTTTTTTTTGCTTTTAAAGCAGATTCTTCACTATCTCCTCTTATCCTATCTTCTTCAAATTTACTCCAAATTTCAAATTCAAATTTTCAACATGGCATAAAATCCAAATGCACATCAAAATATTAATTTCACAAGACAAAACATGAAATTCAACTCACACCAAAAATTGCTATTAAAATCAAACATCTTTTTGTTGACACAGGATAGCCACTATGCCATGGATGCTCTTGCATCAGACACCCACAGTAGAAGAAAAGTGATCTCATCACTTTCCAAGAGGATATCCAAGATGAGTAATCTCAGCCTTAGATAACCATGAAGAATCATCCACAGGTATCCCAAACCATTTCACCAATTATTCCATGTATTGCCTTCTCCTTGTGCTTCTTTTCACCCTGTTGTCAAGAATTACTTTTATCTTTTCATCCTCTGAAGTAGGTGTGAGTTCTTGTGGCTTCCTAATTCCTAAAAATTCATCATTTTCACCTCCATGACATATGGTTAGGTTTGAAATATTAAAAATTGGATAAATATTAAGCTCATTGGGTAATTCTAAGTCATATGCATTATCAGAATCATGCCTTTTCACAATCTTGCATGGGCCAAACTTCTTCATCTTGAGCTTGTTGTATGTGCCCACTAGAAATATTTCCTTTCTTAGATGCACCATCACTTCATCCCCAACCTGAAACTCTTTGTGTTTCCTCTTCAAATCATGTCAGTGGTTTAAAGAAGAATTTGTTTTGGTGGCATATTTTCTCCACCTCTGTATAAAGGCCTTTCATATGTTCTACAAAATCCTCTCCATCTGCACTCTTTTTTACATATTTATCAATCTTATTCAGGTCTAATGCAACTCTTTGGTTGCTTCCATAAACAATCTGAAATGGTGACTTACCTGTGCTTCTATTGACTGAGTTATTGTAGGAAAACTCAACTTGTGGTAGGACCAAATCCCACCCCTTTGGTTTGTCTACAACCAAGCATCTCTGCAAATTCCCCAAACTCCTATTCACCACCTCCATTTGGCCATCTATTTGAGGGTGGTATGTTGAGAAAAAATTTAATTCAGTGTTGATATTCTTCCACAAAGTCCTCCAAAAGTAGCCAACAAACTTGGTCTCCCTATTTGAAACAATGCTCTTTGGAATTCCATGAAGCCTCACAACTTCCTTGAAAAAAAAATCTGCAACATTCACAACATCATTAGTCTTATGAAAATGGATAAAATGTGATATTTTAGAGAACTTATCTGTTGTGTGGTCTCACAACACACCCCAATACTATAAGACTTGGGGACCCAAGTGAAAATTTAACTCTTATGGCAGGAGCTAGCAAGTTGAAAGGATCACTAGAAGTAAAGAGCAAAGAGAAATCTGTAATAAAAGAATACTTCATAATGTAGTGTTCCGGGTACCAGATATCGGGAACCGGGAATGTTTGAAAAGGCAAAAAATGGTAATGTAAATGTGAGCAGAATGTTCTGGTCTGGTAAGTTGAGGTCTAGTAAAATGGAAGTTCTGGTAAAACCAAAGTTTAGGGAAAGTTTATGGGTAAAGTTGAATACCGAGTACCGGGTACTGAGAAGTGATACAAAGTGAATTTTTAAGATTTTATTGTTATCTAATGAGTATGATAGTCAATAATCCGATATATAGAAGATAATCATGCAAGAATTTGTAATATGCTAGAAAGCATGTTATTTATGAGAAATTTATGTGATAACATTTGAATAATGGTTTTATTTACATGACATGTTTATAATTTTTTTCTTTAAAAGGGATTTAATGAGTGCAATTTTTTATTGCAGGAGATGAAGAGTTCAGGTATGGATGGTCAGGCAAATTTGGATCATGGATAAAATTATATCTACATCGGGTTGCATACTCTAGAAGACTATAAGGCAGAGGGCTTTGAGTCCACTAGAATGTTGGAGATCCCGGTATTGTTCATGCAATGGAGATAAATACCAATCTTCAAGAGAGCCCATTCCTGAGAGTAGCAATCCCAAAGCATAACAAAGTGTGGGAACAGGATGATAAATTAATTGTTCTGAATATATCAGAAAGTTCCTACATACTATCCTGATTCAAGATATTTTCCTAGCGAAAATAAAAGATTAAAGGCTAAAGTGCTTCAACGTGTAATCAGAGTTGACCTTCGTTGACTTCAATTACAATTCTCTTACCAATCACTACATTCCACATGCCTTGATGTGATTCGTCCCTTGGATTTCCTCTCATGTATTTGTCTTATCCTATATGTGCCTTACCTCTATAAAATGCCAGAGGATTCCATTTTTTAAGTTAAGTTCATAATTTATGGATTCTAGAAGAGCTAAAACTTCTCTAATTTTTATTCATTTCTTCTTGTTTTCTAAATCATTCTAGTCTAAAAACTTGTATGCACGTAGATATTAATCAATATTGAATCCAATTTGATAGCTACCTATCTCATGAATATTTGTAGTTGGTTTTGTTAGTTCAACCAAACAAGATTGTGTGTTATGTCGTTTAAGGGTGCATGCAGAACCTACTCAATGTCCAAACTAAAACCCCTCTCTTTAAAAGCTCGCATCATTTTATACGTAGCTGTGAATAATTCTGGTGAAGTATAAAGCAGTTTGCTTAAATTTGGTTAATTCTTTAGGGAATGCATGGAGAATAACCGGGAGAAATTTTAATTTTTAGTATTTTTATGCTTTCTTTTAAAATAGATGTTTAAATTCTGAAAAATGTTTCAAAAAATAGATGAATGAATGGAAATTTATTGAAAATATTTTGTTTCTTATGAAATTTTTGAATGCTTAAAACTAAATCTACTTAATTGATAGCAAAATTGTTGATATTCATGAAATATTATTTCAAATCTTTCGATTTCATGATATTATTTTATGATCCAATTGAAAGTTCAGTGTCTAATACATATGATTTCAAACAA
>VDFB02284212.1:0-101014 GCA_007258455.2 Sequoia sempervirens | reverse complement strand
CTCTATGCTCATAGACTTAGTTAAAGAATCAACAACATTCATCAAAGTCTCTACCTTAACCAACTTCACATTACCATCTTTTACCATATATCTAACAAAATGATACTATACATCAATGTGCTTGGTCTTGACATGAAATGTCGGGTTCTTGGCTAAACATATCACACTTTGATTGTCACTGCACCTTGTTTTATTCCAATATCTAAACATACTATCTTAATCCAAATGGCTTCTTTACAAGCATGAGTATCTGCCATATACTCATCTTTAGTAATGGATAAAGCAACCACAACCTGTCGCTTACTCATCCAACTAATTGCACCACTAAATAAAGTAAACACATAAGCACCGGAGGATCGTTTGTTATCAACATCACCTTCCCAATCTAAATCCACATAACCATGAATAGCAAGGGAAATCTTGTCTTTAGTCATATTACTATGATAACACAAGGAATAATCTAAGGTAGCACACAAATATTTGAAGACTCTTTTAACTACATCCCAATGAACTCTACCAGGATTAGACATATATCTAGAAAGAACTCCCACTACTTGGGCAATTTCTGGTTTAGTACAAACCATAACATACATCAAACTTCCAACTTCATTCTGCTAAGGCACTCTACTCATTTCTTCCATCTTTGATGGGGATGGTAGACAATATGAAATAGATAACTTTGTTCCAGCTAAAACAAGAACGCATAATGGTCTACAATCTTGCATATCAAACCTCTATAAAATTGAATTGACATACTTACTTTGGCCAATCCATAGCTTTCTATTCACTCTATCTCTTTTAATTTCCATCCCAACAATGTTTCTAGTTGCACCAAGGTCTTTCATTTAAAATTTAGCAACAAGTTGAGATTTCAGTTCTGAAATCATGCGTTTCCCTCTACCAATAAATAACGTATCATCAATATATAATGCAATAAACAAGAAATGATCACCATCAATTTTATAAAAAACACAATGATATGATTTAGAATGCTAAAATCCCAAACTCAACACATATGTATCAAATTTGTGGTACCACATTCTAGGACTCTATTTTAAACCATACAAAGATTTCTTCAATTTGCAAACCAATTTACTTTTACCTTTCACCACGTAGTTCTTTGGCTATTTCATATAAATATCCTCCTTCAAGTCACCATGAAGGAATGTAGTTTTCACATCCATTTTCTCAACCTCTAAATCATAAGTCGCAACAATAGAAAGCAAAAATCTAATGGATTTCATTTTTGCAACAAGAGAAAATATCTCACCATAATCAACACCCTCAACTTGAGAGTAGCCCTTTGCAACCAACCTTGCTTTATACTTCTCAATACCTCCATCTGAACCAATATTTTTCTTAAACATCCATTTGTAACCAACATGTTTTTGTCCTTCAGGCAATGGTACAAGATCCCATGTATCATTCTTTTTCAAAGCTGTCATTTCTTCATCCATAACAATCTTCAAGGATTCTACATCATTCATACTAATGCCTCTTTTACCGATTGGGGTTCATCCATGTTAGTATTTAAAGAAAAAATACATCTCTAATCATTAGGTGAATACCTTTCAAGTGGTTGTTTATGCCTTGTAGAGCTACAAACAAGTCGAGTTGGAGGTTCTTCCTCCTCTTCTAAAGATTTAGAGCTAGACGTGCTTTCCTCAACTTCTTTTCTATCCATGGGCCTTGATTCAACTTTCTCAGGTGTCGAAGGAAATTGAATCATATCTTCATGTTTACTTTGTTTTGGCTGCAATGTAATAGAAGAAGGCTTAGTTTCTCTAAAAATAGCAATATACTATGTATTACCTTCTGTGCAATAGGATCCCAAAGCTTGTATCTTTTCACAACATAATTGTATCCAATGAAGATACATTTCACAACTTTGTTCTCCAAATTTGTTCGCTTCTCCTTTGGTACATGTAGATATGCCTTGCAATGAAAAACTCTAAGATGTCTTAATGAAGGCTTGTGGCTTGACCATGCCTCTATAGGTGTCTTATCAAGAAGAGATAATATAGGAGACCTATTAATTAGGTAACAAGTAGTGGCCACAACTTCAAATGGCCCAAAAACTTTGTTCTACACCAACACCACTCAACATACTCCTAGCCTTCTCCATCAATGTCCTGTTCATTCTTTTTGCAACTCCATTCTATTATGGAGAATAGAGAGTTGTCTTTTGTCTATGAATACCACAATCTTTAAAAAATTTGTCAAAATCATTAGAGAAAAATTCACTGCCATTATCAGTCCTCAAACATTTTATTTTCTTTCTAGTTTGCAACTCAACCATTACTTTAAATTCTTTAAATTGATTGAAAAATTTAGATTTACTCTTTAGAAAGTATACCCATGTCCTACTATAATCATCAATAAATGAAACATAATATGTGGATTTACCAATTTAAGTAACATCTATAGGACCAAACACATCAGAATAAATAAGATCTAATACACCACAAGATTTATGACAATTTGAGTAAAATTGAACACAAGTTTTTTTCCTTAAATGCAATGCTCACAAAAATTAAATTCAAGATTACAATAGGATAACCCTTGAACAAGGTTTTTATTTTTCAAGGTCTTTAGACCCTTTTCTCCAATGTGGCCAAGTCTCTGGTGCCATAACATAATTTAATCTATAGGTAACTTTGATTTAGAAGAAAGAGCACCCTTGGATACCCAAAATCCATGACCATCTACTGAAGATGAAACCCTCACTTCTTCCACATACTTGATCTTCACAGAAGTACTATTGCACTCAAAAGTGCATGCATTGAGCTTATACAATGTTTCATATCTGACACCTCTAGCAATCATCATAGCACCTCTTACCATCTTGTGTTTTGGATTAGAAAATACTACCTGCACACCTGCATCTATTGGTTTGCTCATAGATAACAATTTTTTTGCTAAACTGGGGATATGCAACACGTCATTAATCCTTTTTATTCTACCATCAAGAAACCTGATTTTAACTTTACCATGACCAACAATGTTTAAATGAGAATCATCACCCAAGTACACCTTACCTCCATCAAATTCTTCATATTCATATTCAAAAAACTAATCTATATTAAAGGTCATATGGAAAGATGCACTTGAGTCAACTAACCATGTATCATTACCTGCATGATTTTCCAAAGCTACAATGAATGCACCACCATCTTCTTTCTCAAACTCAGAATCATAATCAGTTTTCTTCTTTTTCTTCTTCTTTTCTTCTTTGCAGTCTTTACAAACATGTCTAGGCTTACCGCAGTTCCAACAAATAACTTTGAACTTTCCAAGAAACTTAGATCTCCCTTGGACTTGGATTTGTCACACTTCTCATTCTTCTTGCATTTTTCCTTAGGTCTTCCATGAACATTTAGGGCATCCTTGGCATTGATGGATACATTCCTCCTCATCTCTTCAAAAAGCAAAGAACCCACCACATCTTCAGTCTTCAATATAACATAAGTAATCCCAATAGCCATAGCAAGAGAATCCCATGAATTAGGCAAAGAACAAAGTAGGATTTGACATTTCTCTTCCTCATCCATTTTAATACCAACTGATGCCAACTGAGCCACCAACATATTGAATGCTTCTAGATGGTCTATAATTCATCCACCCTCTTCCATTATCAAGGAATACAATTTCTTCCTCAAAAAAATCTTGTTCACTGAATATTTGGCTCGATACATCTCACCAAGCTTCTTCCATAATTTCTGTGCAGAGGTATCTTCATGGACATTGATTAAAACATATTTTGTGAAGCACAATCTAATTAGAAACTTGACTTTATAGTCCATAACATCATATTGAGCAGATTGAGTAGATTCTGTAGGCCTTGAAACATTCTCATCAACAACATCCCATAGATCTCGATCTATCAATAGATCCTCCATCTTTAGCTTACACATTTCAAATTTTTTTATCCACCTCTATTCTCCCTAATGAACTTGCAATCTAAAAATTCCTCCAACAAGATCACAAAGTGTCTTCTGCACAAGCTCCCACTCAAATCTGGATTAGTTCAAAAAACCCAACAACCCACAACTAAAACCAAAGGTGACCAGGCTCTAATACAACTTGTAAGGAAGCTAAGGTAGTGAAACAACTTTTTACACTAATCTTGAGAGGAGAATAATGCAATTTTTTTTTAGATCTTTAACAATTACATAAACTTAAATAGAAATAGACATAAATATCATGCATAATACAACACAATTATGTACAAGGGGAAAACCCTTTCAGGAGAAAAACCCCACACTTTAAAAGTTGGCCAATATATTATTTAGAAATCACAAAGATTACAATATACTTGCAGAGCAAGCTTCTCATAGGAGTATCACCAACCAGAGATGTAGAGGTAACACAACTTCTATCAGACTCTCAGAATACATCACAATACATAGCTGTAACATAATTCCCTTATAAAATAGGGTTTCCTTCTAGGGAAAGTCAAGCTAATAAAATATCGGCCATCATATATGAGACATAATGATGGTTCAAATTTATAATAATAAAATATAAATAATTTGTTCCTTATGAATAGTACCTTATGTATCAACAATGACTTATGTAATTGCAAGGTTGAGACAAATTTTCCCAAAAAAATCTTGGCGGCCAACTGAATGAGGGAGAGCATCATTCAAGCACTTTTCTGCCAACCATAGACTTAGTGCAGTCCCTCACACATCTACCTAACTGGTAAGATGGCCCTACCCTTCGACAAAGAGATTGGTTTGGTAACCTCATAATACTAGCCTTCCTAGAGCATGGTGTTGTGTCCTACATAAATAGAGCTTACATACAGTGGCTACAACCTACATGTATGACATTCCCTGTTGGCAACTCAAGGGAAGACAACTGAGAGGGGGGGTGAATTAGTTGTCACTGAATCTCAAACTTATTCAACTCATTAACCTTAATTTCAAATCTGATCATTAATCATGAAAGCATAAATGAACAACACATCAGAAGCACACATAACACCAATATTTTTTTACGTGGAAACCCTGTTAGGGGAAAAACCACGGTGAAGGTTAATCCACAAGATTATACCCTGTTAAAAGTATAAGGAAATATGAATGGGGAATGCACATGCATTCATGCACACTACCTAGAGCTCACTACTCAAATACAACAAGGATTACTACCCAAGGAAGAAAAACTATCTTACAGAAAGATTTAGATTAAAACCATCCAGATTTGAACTAAGAAAATAGCATCTGCTAATGCCTGGTTACAGTTTTTGTTAAGCACATGAACACTTCTTCACTCTTCTTCACTCTTTGTTCTACCTTCGAATTATCTAAAATTTATTCACACACAAGACTCATACACTTCGCATTCATACCCTTTTCAATCCTCAAACAATTGCTCTTACATATCTGCAACAAGAAATTACATCGCTATAAGTCGGCCACAAAAAAAGATAATAAAATAATTACAAACAGTCAGCCCAAAAAAAAAAAGATTATTCATGTGAATCAACCAAGGTCGGCCATAACATAGTGAAGACTGAAAATAACATCTCCAACATGAAAACACTTCAATTAATTTCTCCTCGAAGACCCACAACACGCTTCAACACCTTGTTAGCCAAAAACATGAAAAACATGAACACGCAAGAGAAAATCTTTGATCACGAGCACAACGATCAATGCAAACATGCTACATAGATAAATAACAAACTAGAAACATCCACAAGCATCATGAAACACTAGAGAAGCATCCACAACAATTGAACTTACTGAAATCATAGAATATTCAATTAGGAACACTAACTGAAGCGACATAAAAACTGTTAGAATGAAAATCACCATAACTCGATCAACTTTTCATGCAGATCTTTGAAACTCGACGTAGATAAACTAGACATACTCAACAAGAAATCCTTTAGTCCACAACCTCAAAACAACAATGTACTGAACACACTGACAAAAAAAACTTCACTTCACCACTGACAACCTATAGCACTTCTTATTACAATTTTCTCAATATCCTCAACATATACAACTTCTAATGCAACAATGCTAATAGTGTTGAAATCAATGACAACCACATATCAGCAACAAAACCACAACATCCAACAATCTCCCCCTTTGGAATTGATGGCATCACATGATGTGAAAAATACCATCAACACAACAACGCTTACTCTTCCTTTAAGTTCTGACTTTTCTTTCCTCAACTCTGCTCCCCACAAGGCTCTTCTCCCCACAAGGCTCTTCTCCCTAGATAATCGAAAGTTTTTTTTTCACATTACTCTTCTCCCCCTTTAATATCAATGACAAAGATATCTTCAATACAAGCTTTGAACCACATATTGGAACACCTGAACATCTAACTACTCCCCCTAATTAGCAACCACCACAACATCAATCTGGATCAAAATATGATAATGAAATGCACAGATTGATGCAATTCAATTCATCCTTAGTTATGATTAGGAGGGGTAATCACCCCTAACTTCCTCTGAGATACTCAAAAGTAGCCTTAGGCAACGACTTTGTAAAGATATCTGCAATCTTCTCCTTAGTAGGCACATACTCAATATGACTTCCTTTCACTTACCTTCTCTCTCAAAAAGTGAAATTTGATAGATATATGCTTGGTCTTTGAATGTCGCACTAGATTCTTAGAAATGTTAATAGCACTTGAGTTATCACAGAATATAACAATAGGATCATCATACACAACTCTGATACCCTTCAGCATCTGTTTCATCCACAATACTTGAGTACAATTATTAGTAGTAACAATGTATTCTTCCTCTACAATAGATAAAGAAATAGCATTTTGCTTCTTACTCAACCATGAAATCAACTTCTTTCCCAAGAAAAATGCTCCACCACTAGTACTTTTCTTGTCATTCACATCTCCTATCCAATCAACATTAGTAAACACACTCAAAGTAAGATCGTCATCTTTAGGATAGCATAGACCAAAATCAACTGTCCCTTTCAAGTATCTAAAAATTCTCTTCACAACAGTCACATGAGATTCTTTAGGATCAACTTGAAATATAGCAATAATACATACAAAATTCATGATATTAGGCCTAGTTTGAGTCAAATAAAGCAATGCACCAATCATTGATCTATATCTTGTCTGATTTTCCTTCAAAAAATCATCATCAATTTTCAACTTGCATCTGGTCACCATGGGTGTACCAATAGGCTTTGAGTCTTCCATACCAAATTTCTTCAACAATTCCTTCACATACTTGGACTGAGATATAAAAATCCATTTATCTAACTGAGTAATTTACAATCCCAAGAAGAATTTCATCTCTCCAATCATTGACATTTCAAATTCATTATGTATCTCATTAGAAAACTTCATGCACAAGCTATCATTGTTGGAGTTATCAACCCAAGATCTTCAATCTGCAACGCCAAAGAACCTCCACAAGAGATACAGAGAAGCAACAATGGAAGATGCTATTCCACCAAACAAGGATTGCAATATGATACAATATGATCAATGCAATACTATACTATACAATGCTTATGCCATCTATTAACAAATATGCTAGAGATGCCTTGCTTATAAAGGCAAGGATGAGAGATAGGATAAGACAAGATCATGACAAGTGTCTTAATCCTATCACATGAGACAACTAACTCATAACTACCTAGGAAAGTGGAAATTCTAGATAAGACAACTAATACTTATCTAGATATGACAACTAATATCCTAAGTAAACTTAACATGTGAATTAAGTCCCCTAAGTCCCTAGTAAAGGAATAAACTAGGTACAAGACTTATTCACACCAACACCCCCCCTTAAGTGCAACTTAGGGAGGTACAAACCAATGCAAACATGCAAAAGATGGGTCCCGACAACTAGGCCTGATGAGGTACCCATGTACAAAACAAAAAACTCTCACAAGCGGAGAAAAGGAGAAAAACCCTGTGGGAGAAAACTCCTCTCCAAAAGAGAGAAAAAGCTAAAAGAAAAAAAAACTAATGAAGGAAGGAGGACTCCTCAAGACCCCCCAAGGACAACTTCCTTCACCCCAAGCATCGATCGCAACTGAAGATAACGAGGCGATGCCAAAGGTTTAGTGAAGATGTCTGCAACCTGCTGATATGTAGGCAAATACTCCAAGCTGAGAACACCATCCTGGATGAGCTGCCTAATGAAGTGCATGTGGATCTCAATATGCTTAGTCCACTGATGCTCCACTCGGTTGCGTGAAATATGAATGGCACTCTGATTGTCACACCAAAGAGTAGTGGGCTGAGTGGAAGGGAATCCGAACTCAGTCATCAACTGTCGAAGCCACAAAACCTCCTGACTAGCCAACACAGCACCTCGATACTCAGCCTCTGTCGATGATAATGCAATAGCTGTCTGCTTCTTGCATGACCATGCAATTGGACCAGAACCAAGGCAAAAGACAAAGCCAAAAGTAGACTTCCGATCATTGACATCACCGGCCCAATCGGAGTCAGTGAAGCCCACTATCTGAGATGCACCTGAAGTGTAGTGAATGCCAAAATGAGTAGTGCCCTGAATGTATCTCAAGATACATTTAGCATCCTTCCAATGAATCTCATGAGGCTCCTCTGGGAAGCGAGAGACAAGTCCAACCACAAAGGAAATATTAGGACAACTATGTGTCAAGTACAAAAGACTGCCAACCAACTGCCGATACGAGGTAGGATCAACTGTAGGAGTAGTGCAACTGGAAGACAGTACAACACCTGACTGGAATGGAGTAGCAGTGGTTTGCAATCACCATGCCAAATCTCCTCGGCGAATCAAGAGCATACCGGAAAATGAAGATCCCTCGTAAGTCCCGATGAATCCAAGACCAAGGAAGTATTGCAAAAGACCAAGGTCAGTCATATCAAATTGCTCCATCAATGCTCATTGTGTACTCTCAATCATGGAAGTAGAACTCCCTGTGAGAATCAAATCATCCACGTAGAGCACAAGTATAAGTAGATCCTCTCCATGTCTCTGTGTATAAACTGTGGGATCGGAATGACAACGAGTGTAGCCAGAAGCAAGTAAGAAACTATCCATCTTCTCATACCAAGTTCAGGGGCTTGTTCTTGAGACCATACAATGAACGCTTGAAACCTCGCAAAACAAAGTGAAGAGAGTCTGTACAAACCCGTGGCTACTCCGCAAGTAGATCTCCTCATGAACATCCTACAAGAAAAAGCACTCTTCTTCACATCCATCCGGAGAGAATCGAATTCATCCCTGGACGCCTATAGCAAGGACAAGGCTTAATAGAATCCATATCTTGGCAACATGAGCAGTTGGTCCTCGCATCAGTCAATCCCTTCAACTCTTGAGAAAACCCTTTGCAACAAGATCTAGCCTCAGACTTGTCAATGGAACCATCCACGATAATTCTTGGTACGATACACCCACTTGCACCGAATCCAAATTTCTTCCCTTAGGAAGAGGCACAAGATCCCAAGTATGATTCTTCATCAAAGAAGAATACTCATCATCCATAGCACTATCCCACTCTGGAATACCCGAAGCATCTGAAAACTTCTGAGGATCATCTAAAACTGCATGACTCAAAAGACTAATTCCAGAAGTCTAAGAACGAGTGCGGTGACTGTCTGTGGGATCACCAACAAGAGGACCAGCCTCCTCAAGAGTAACTCGAGCCCATCGTGGCCTAGTGGGTGAGTGAGGAGGAGGTTCATCAAGACCATCATCAAAGTCTTCCTCAAGTAGCAAAGTATCATGAATTGAAGAAGACTGAGTAGGTTGTGATGAAGAAGAAGTCAAAGGAGGATCTAACAGGATGAAGGTCTCAGAAAATTGAACATCACGTCGGAAATGAACCTCTTGTGTGTCAGGATCAAACAATCTGTATGCCTTCACATCCTCACAATAGCCAACAAAGATGTAACACTGACTCTTCTTCTCCATGGATTTACGCCGACCATTCGGAATGAATGCCCAAGCCTCACTACCGAATACTCTGAAGAAGGATACATTAGGCTTGCAATGAGACCAAGGCTCCTAAGGGGTCATATTTCGCACTACCTTGTGGGGCATACGATTCTGAATATAGTTGGCACAATTGACAGCTTCGGCCCAAAAGGCGGGATCCATGGACCTAGACTAAATCATACAATTGGCCATTTCCCTGAGAGTCCTATTCTTTCTCTCCGCCACACCATTCTGCTGAGGAGTGTAAGGAACTGTGTGCTGATGAAGAATACCATGCGCACTGCAAAAATCCTGAAATGCCTGATTGACATACTCCCCCCCATTATCTATGCGTATCTGTCGAAGAGAAAAACCTGACTGCTTCTCCACAAAGGTTTTGAAGGTCTTGAAGTTGGTGAGGACTTCACTCTTGAGCTTCAGAAAATAGACCCATGTCTGGCGGGAAAAATCATCAATGAATGTTAGCACATACTTGGCCCCTGAAAAGGAAGGAGTTGGGAATGACATAAGATCACTATGGACCAACTCAAGGGGTGTGGTTGCACGTGTAGCGTGACCCTTAGGAAAAGGATCTTGATGTTGCTTGCCAAGAACACATCCTTGACAAACACCATCTGTGCAAGTGATCTTTGGAAGACCAACCACTAAGTTATGTGCTTTCATTTGTTGAAGATATCTATAATTCAAGTGCCCAAATCTCTCATGCCAAAGCTTGCTCATTAAATCAGCATGAGCAACAAAACATGACCCTGATGAAGACTCAAATCCATCAAATCGATACAAATGATTCTCATGATCAACTACCCCTGTAGCAACAACCTTCTCAGGATCTTGCAACTGTCTAATAGTCACATTTTGTGGAGTAAACTCAACTAACTTCCCATCTCCAGAATGACAAATCTGATATATGGAAAGAAGATTCGCCGAAATATCAGGAACAAGAAGAACATCCTCAATGCACCCATCTAGCATCTGAACTGAGCCTGTCCCCAAAACTGGAATCTGTGAAGAGTTCCCCACTGCAATCTGAGAAGTAGAAGTATGAACTATGGAATCAAGAAGTTCACGTGAATTGATCATGTGATGTGAAGCACCTGAATCAAGAATCCAACTATCTGAAGGTGAATGCATAGCTCATGCTGAAAGAGCTTTCCCTTTGCCCATGGAAGAAGGCTTAGCCACTAAAATATTGTGCTTCTTCATAGCTTCCTCTAAGGCCTCTAATCTCTTAAAGCAATGAGATGCATCATGCCCAGTTTTTCCACAAAATGAACAAGGATCTTGTTGTGTAGTTTTGCACACACGCCCCACTGAAAGTAGGGACCCTCTTTTCGCTCTGGCTTTTGGTGTGTTTTGGCCCCTTAATTTTACTAATTTCATTGTCTTTGGAGGTCCTTAGATGTTCATCCTGCTTACCCAAGTGATTTCCCTAGGTTGCACTTTGAAAAAACTAAGTTCTGAGCAAAATCTGGGTTTTTACCCCAATCCGGGATTTTCTGGTCCATCTGGATTTTCTCAGATTCTGCTCGAAGACCGGCTCTGTGCAAAAACCCAGGTTTTTGGTCTAGTCCGGGATTTTCCGCCCGACCCAGATTTTCCCAGATTTCTTTAGTTTTCTGGATTTTTTTGCTTGCATCCGGGATTTTCCCGGATTTCTTCAGTTTTCTAGATATGTGCCAAAGTCCAGAATTTTATGCCATTCGCGGAAATCCGGTCCACCCGGATTTTTCTGGATTTTCTGCCAGGCTTTGTGCAAATTGAAATACTGGATTAAATTGATGAATTTGATGATAAATGCTCAACATCCCATGCTTAATTTGATATATTACACGATGTTTCGCGCATTCTTGGTTCGTTTTGATGATCTATTGTTGAAATTTTTGCCTTATTCGGTAGAATCCTGTCCGGCTGGTTTTTTCTGGATTCTGGTTTGGAGTCCGCCTGACCTGGATTTTCCCTGATTTTCCCCTTGGTTTGGTTTCCCGAAATGGAATTTTTTCTGAAAATGATTATTTTTTCCAAAAATGGAATTTTTAAAAATGATCCCCGAAATGAAAATTTCTTGAGATAAAAACATTTGAAAATAAAAAATTTCCAAAAATGGAAGAAATTCTGAAAATAGAAAGTTTCCTTATAAAAATGTAAGTTTTTTAGAAAAGGTCAAAATTTTATTCAAATTTAATTTTAACATGTGGGCTATTAATGACGATATCTATTTTTCAGGACTAAACAAATATTAAAAGGGGGACTTGCATATGGATTCGTGCCAAAGGGGGAAATCTGGAAATGTTCAATTTAAATTTTTAAAGTGGGACCTGCCTAAGAATCCATGCCAAAACTGTCTACAGCTGGAGGACTTTTTGGAGGACATGTGAATCTGATCTTGCTGGAGATCGTAGGCCGACATGGATAATATTCATGTATTTAATGCAAATCTTGCCCTATTTTGAAATTCTCCTTAGGCCGACCTGTTTTGGGGTCAGTCATTATTGTAAAATCTAATTAGGCTAACATGTTTGGGGTTTTCTATAAATGGCATTTGTTCCTCATTTGTAAGGGGAGATTTTAGGAGTTTGGCTAGGCCAGAATTGGCAAGTAGTTTTCAGAATTAGTTGTAGGAGATGAGAGACTTGAAATTGTTATGTAATGCTAGAGAAGTAATGCAATTGGATTGTTGATTTGGAAAACTTTGTATTTATTTTCGACAGTTTTTATGGTTTCTTGTTCTTGATTCTCAGATGTTAGATGTTAGATTTCAGCTCTTTTACAATGGCGGTGAAATGTTAATGATGTTGATCAATTTTCGGTCCATACTTTTAGCAATTTATTGATTGTAGATTGCTGTGTAAAGTTAGTCTGGGCCTCACTTCTGTGCTAAGTTCAACTGTGAATGCTTGTTACATTGTGCCAGCAGTTGGGTATGTGAATGAATGTTCAAAGTCTGAAAATCTTTGGATTTCCCCAGAAGATTGCACCATTTCTGTGTAGTTGCAGGTCTGTCCTTGATCAAGCAGAGATCGATTTTATTGGGGATCTGTCCATTTGCAGCTTTCATCATTACTATGATTGACCTTAAGAGTTAGAATAGAATAGAATTTCTCTAAATCCTTATCTCTTTTGCTGTTTATTTTGAATTTGGGTTAGTTTTAGGATTGAAAGCATCATCATATCGTTGCATCTGATGAAAATTCACTTCCAGCATTGTTCATTTGTAAGGCCCCTTGTGATTACTAACATTTTCACATATTATCTGAGTTGTTTATGCATTGTCATGACCTGACACCCGAGAGACCTTGGGGTGATTTTTAGTAACTTGTTGAAAATTACCTTTCAAGAGAGATAGAATATTGCATTCTGTCTGAGTTGTTACTGTGCAGAAAACACCATCAACAGATCTCCTTTCTTTTTCTTGGACTTGGAAGAAGAATCTCCAGAGGTAGAAGAAGAAGGAGATTGAGTGGACTTTTGATTGTTCTTCGGCTTCGGTTTGGAGGGATTCTCACTACCAGAAGATGATTCTGCTTTGGGATTCTTCTTGTTCTTTCCTTTACCCTTGGATGATTGAACCATTAGAGCATGATTCTTAGAATTAGGTAAGGCATCCAACTGAATTAACTTGGCCTCCTCCCTAGTAAGACGCTCACAAAACAACTCAAATGTAGGCATTTTGTAATATTTCCCCATGGCATCCATAATTGAATAGAAAGTAGAAGAAAACACTTGATAAGGGCCCTTTAACTTAGACAGAATCAAGAAGATACATTCATCACTAGATACATCATGTCCACATCCTTTCAACTGTGACAAAATCATCTTGAATTGTGCAAGGAAATTCTGCATTGAAGGAAACGTATCTGGAGAGAGGGATTAAAGTTCTGCTTGAAGTTGAAAGGTTCTGAAATGATTTATTTTACCATACAATTCTTCAAGTTTGTCCCAAACATTCTTAGGTGTTTTGCACTCCGAAATATGAAACGACAGATTATCAGATACATGTAAGCCAATGAGCCCTTTTGCTTCATCCATTTTACATCTATGGACAAAATTTTCATAATCCCTTATAAATTCAGGTTGTTCTGCATCTAACATTGGCTATAGACCCTTAGATTGTAACAATTGAGTCATTTTTTCCTTCCATGTATGATAATTGTGTGGAGTGAGTGGTTCAATTTGCCTTAGATCCGCCATGAACACCAAAAGAAAAAGGACAATGTGGCACTTAAATTGTGCCTTTCACCCCCCAAAATGTATTAAAACTGATTTTGCAACCCCCCCAACAAATTACAATGAACAAATATTGCAATTTTTACAAGTGACAAGCTCAAATCAACTGTTTATAACATACGGTGATTTTTACAATTTTTAGAAAAAAGGAGCTTGTAAAGCTGAAAACTGAGGTTACAAATAGATTCCTTGTGATTTTCTGATCAATTTCAAAAAAAAGTTTGCCAAATTTTGACTTCGTTGGCAAAAGTTACATCAAGAACAAGCAATAAATACACTAGTACCTTCAAGCTGAAAAATCTGGCAAAAAATAGAAAAATTTGGAAAATTCACCTACACCACTGCAAAGTTCGTCGAACCAGCTTTCCGACGATATCTCGTTTGCAAAAAACCGTCTTCGTGGTGAAAAGTTATGCAAATTTGAAAAAAAGGCCTATTTTAGGCACTTTGAAGGCTAAACAGGTGCAAAAATCGAGCCCTCGGGGGCTGGCCAGCGGTCTGCAATGTGACCAGGAGCTTGGCTGTTGTAAAAAAAATTCGGCAGTTTGAGTTGCCCGCTAGCGGTTTCAGGCTCCGGTCACCGATGGCGGTTACCCGTGGCGGTCTGCATCGGGCGGCTTATGGGACCACCCTCCTGACAGTTGGTTGGGAAGCCGCTGGCGGCTTACGCGGTGTCGACGGTGGCTGGCCGCTGGCGGCTGTTAAGCCGCTGGCGAACTCTTAATAACAGTCCGCAGACTGTTAACAGTCTGTGGCTTAAAATAAAAGCCGACAAAAAAATACAATGCGCTTTTTAAAGTGCTTAAATTTTTTATAATTTTGAATTTTTTAAAAATGCCGACAGAAAAAAAATTAAAATATAATAATTTTTTTTGAAATTTTTCTGACGGCGTCGTACCTGCGCGGGGGGCCGTACGGCTCCTCGGCTAAATTTTTTTTGCTCCGAAGACAACTTTTGCCAAATATAGGCAAATTATATATCAAAAAACTCAGAAACGGCCACCCGGACGCAATGGAAGACTTATTTTTGCTCAAAGTGCTCCTATAAAAAGTTGTTCACCAGATCTGAGCTCCAAACCCTTCTTTGCCAAAGCTACAAATGGTGACGAAATTGAGTGAAACAAAAGCCAGATCTGACTTTTTCGAGCCTCCTGGACGCAATGGGACAACCTAAAATACTGCCACTATAGCCAAAAGCGCTGCAATCACCAGATCTCACCAAAATGCAAGCATGCAATATAGGATACAAGAACTCAAAAAATGACAATAGAAATTGATGGAAACTCTCTAATAAAGAAATGGAAGGGGCTTGCCAGATTCAAAGCTCTGATACCATGTTGGAGTTATCAACCCAAGATCTTCAATCTGCAACACCAAAGAACCTCCACAAGAGATAGAGAGAAGCAACAATGGAAGATGCTATTCCACCAAACAAGGATTGCAATATGATACAATATGATCAATGCAATACTATACAATGCTTATGCCATCTATTAACAAATATGCTAGAGATGCCTTGCTTATAAAGGCAAGGATGAGAGATAGGATAAGACAAGATCATGACAAGTGTCTTAATCCTATCACATGAGACAACTAACTCATAACTACCTAGGAAAGTGGAAATTCTAGATAAGACAACTAATACTTATCTAGGTATGACAACTAATATCCTAAGTAAACTTAACATGTGAATTAAGTCCCCTAAGTCCCTAGTAAAGGAATAAACTAGGTACAAGACTTATTCACACCAACAATCATCTCCTCCAAATATGATATCATCAACAAAAACTTCCACAATCAAATCTTTATCATCATTCTTGAAATACAAATTACTATCAGTAGTACCTTTGTTAAATCCAAGTTTCACCAAGTACTTATCCAATCTAACATACCATGCTCTAGGGGCTTGCTTAAGACCATACGATGCTTTCTTCAATTGACACACCATATCTTCCTGATTAGTCAACTAGAATCCATCAAGTTGATCAACATATACCTCTTCTTCCAATTCACCATTTAGAAAATCAGACTTGACATCCATTTGATAAACCTTGTAGTCTTTATAAGTAGCATAAGCAAGAAACAATCTCACAACTTCAATTCTAGCAACAGGGGCAAAGGTTTCTTCAAAATCAATACCTTCCATTTGAGAATATCCCTTACAAGCCAATCTTGCTTTGTTTCTAACCACTTCACCTAGTTCATTCAGTTTGTTCTAAAGACCCATTTAGTTCCAATTACATTCTTATCCTTACGTCTAGGAACAAGAATCCATGTATCATTCTTCTCAATTTGCTACAGTTCCTCTTCCATTTCTTCAACCCAATGCTCATATTTGCATGCTTCATTTACATTGTTAGGCTCAGTCTTTGAAATCAAACAATATTCTTCTACAATTTTTCTCCTAGTCTGGACACCTTTTTTCTTATCACCTATGATTTGATTCTCTAAATGATTCAATCTCACATACCTCAGAGTCTTCTTACAATGTTCTTCAACTTCAGGCTCTTATAATCTCTCTTTTGTTCTTCCATCAGTTTCTCCTTCTTCTTTATTTTCTTGATTCGCCAGAAGGATTTGAACTTTACTTGTTGTCTGACCTTGCTTTCCTTTGCTTGTACTATCATTATGATTATTAGAATCATATCCATAGGTTCTAGATAGTGTAGGTATGTCTTCATCAACCTTAACATTTGCACTTTCAACCATTTTCTTCAATCTTTTGTTGTAACACTGGTAGGCATTAATTTTAGTAGCGTAACCCAAAAAGATTCTTTCATTACTCCTAGCATCAAACTTTCCTATATCTTCATCTCCTTTGATATAACACTTGCTTCCAAAGATTTTGAAATATTTAATAGTAGGATTTTGACCAGTCCATAGTTCAAAAGGAGTCTTACCAGTATCGCCTTTGATTTGTACCTGATTAATTGTGTACACAACAATACTCACAACTTCTCTCTAGTAGATATGAGGCACATTTTCTTCTAACATCATGGTTCTAGCCACATCTAGAACTGTTCTATTCTTCCTTTCCACAACTCCGTTCTGTTGAGGGGTTCATGGTGCAGATAACTGTCTCTTTATTCCATGCTCTTCACAAAAGGAATTAAACTCACCGGAAGTGAATTCACCACCTCTATCTGATCCCAGACACTTAATCTTCAAACCAGTCTCTGTCTCAACCATAGCATTAAAGATCTTGAACTTTTCTAGAGCTTTAGATTTCTCCCTTAAGAAAGTAGCCCACATCATCCTTGAATAATCATCAATAAGCAACATGAAGTATCTGTAACCTTGTAAACTTCTAGTTCTAGCAGGACCACACAAATCAGTATGCACAAGTTCCAACAATCCATTTGAATTTTTCTGTTTACTTCAAAATGAAATTCTTGTTTGCTTTCCTAATTGACATTCTTTGCATATGGCATTAGTAGGTTTCATCAGCTTAGGAAGATCTCTCACAGCTTTAGTGGAACTTATCTTGACAATGTTATCAAAGTTAACATAACACATTCTCCTATGCCATGACCAACTCTCATCAACTTGAGCAATCAAACAACTTTTACTAGCAACATTCAGATGAAAGATATTACCTTTTGTTTGTGTACCTGATGCAATCACATTTCAAGAATTTCCCAATATTTTGCACTTACCATCCATGAACTGAAGATTGTATCCCTTATCAACCATTTGACCAACACTCAAAAGATTATGCTTCCAACCTTCAACATACAAGACATCATTAGTGTTATGCTTACCATCAAGAGAAATGCATCCTCTTCCATGGATCACACCAACTGTGTTATCACCAAATCTCACAACACCGCCATCATACTTCTCCAAATTCACAAACTTACTTTTATCTCTTGTCATATGATGAGAACAACCACTGCCAATTATCCATTCATCTTTCTCTTCAACTTGAGCAACCAGGGATTTCTCCACATTTGTACAACTAGCAGATTTAGTAGACACATGATTATTTTCCTTGATAGCAATAAACACAAATTCATCTTCACTTGCATTTCCTCTATCAGATTCATCATTTGTTACACCTTCATTAGCAACATAGTAACACTTCTTTTGGAATTTAGGCTTGTTAAATCTTGGCTTGGAATCTCTCTCAGGACACCTTGATGCAAAATGACCTATCTTATTGCAAGAGAAACATTTAATAGGAAAATTTCCCTTATACTTACCTTGTCCTCTAGCTTCTCTTTTCACAATCAATGCTTCAAGTTCTTCAAGCTCTCTTTCTTCTTCATCTAGTTGTTTCATTTTATCCTCATACTTGAATGTATTTCTTGATGAACTTTCACCCGGATCATATCTCTGTCTATCTCTTCCAGAAGTAGTAGTCTTAAATGCAAATTCAACCTTAGGAAGGGCATCACCAAATTCACTCAACTCAAAAGTAGTAAGCTTTCCAATCAACATATCTTTGGTAACATTCATCACAATTCAAAGTTATTCAATAGCACTAGCCTTGACTTTGTAAAAATTAGGCAAAGATCTAAGCACTTTAGAAACAATCTCTAATTCATCTATCTGTCCACCAACACATCTGATACCACACACAAGTTCATTCACTCTTTGCATGAAAGTAGTAACATTTTCATCATCACCCATTTTCAACTTTTCATATTTTCCTTTCAGACTTTGTAGCTTAGCAATCTTCACATTTGCATCACCTTCATACAAGGTCTCCAAATTCTTGTAGATCTCAGAAGCAGTCTTTAGATCCATCACATTTGTCATCTCAATATTAGTCAAAGCACTCAACAATGCCTCCTTAGCCCTAATATTATATTTAGCATCCCTGATCTCAACAGAAGTAGTAGGACCATTTTGTGGAATAACATATATATTTTTTGTAATGCTCCAGTAGGGTTCACCAATGCATCTCAAATGAAACTCCATTCGAGCTTTCCACAAAGAATTATTTGTTGCATCAAATCTAAGACTGTCCTTCTTATAAGTCGCCATCCCAGATCACCTCAAGCTGTTAAACTTCTTCCAAGGAACCACAAGCTCTGATACCAATTGTTAGCAACTCAAGGGAAGAAAATTGAGAGGGGGGGTGAATTAGTTATCATCGAATCTCAAACTTATTCAACTTATTAACCTTAATTTTATATCTAATCATTAATCATGAAAGCATAAATGAACAACACATCAGAAGCACACATAACACCAAGATTTTTTATGTGGAAACCTTGTTAGGGGAAAAACCATGGTGGAGGTCAATCCATAAGATTACACCCTATTAAAAGTATAAGGAAATATGAATGGGGAATGCACATGCATTTAGGCACACTGCCTAGAGCTCACTGCTCAAATACAACAAAGCTTACTGCCCAAGGAAGACACACTGTCTTACAGAAAGATTCAGATTAAAACCATATGGATTTGAACTAAGAAAATAACATCTGCTAATTTCTGGTTACAGTTTCGGTTAAGCACATGAACACTTCTTCACTCTTTGCTCTGGCTTCAAATGATCTAAAATTTATTCGCACAATGACTCATACACTTCGCATTCACACCCTTTCACTCTTCAAACAATCGCTCTTATATATCCGCAACAAGAAATTACATTGCTATAAGTCAGCCACAAAAAAAGATAATAAAATAATTACAAACAATCGGCCCAAAACAAATAAAGATTATTCATGCGAATCAACCAAGGTCGGCCATAACATAGTGAAGATCGAAAACAACATCTCCAACATGAAAACACTTCAATTAATTTCTCCTCAAAGATCTACAACATGCTTCAACACCTTGTCAACCAAAAACAAGAAAAACATGAACATGCAAGAGAAAATCTCAGATCACAAGGACAACGATCAATGTGAATATGACACAAAGATAGAGAATGAACTAGAAACATCCACAAGCATCATGAAACACTAGAGAAGCATCCGCAACAACTGAACTTACTGAAATCACAAAATCTTCGATTAGGAACTCTAACTGAAGCGATAGAAAAACTGTTAGAATGAAAATCACCATAACTCGATCAAATCTTCATACAGATCTTTGAAACTTGACGTGGATAAAATAGACATACTCAACAACCACAACCTTAGAACAACAACGTACTGAACACACCAACATAAAGAACTTCACTTCACCTCTGACAACCTATAACACTTTTTATTACAATTTTCTCAATATCCTCGACATATACAACTTCTAATGCAACAATGCTAATAGTGTTGACATCAATGACAACCACATATCAAAAACACAACCACAACATCAAACAATTCCCTACCTAGTATGCAAACTTGGATCACAATGAACTGATAGGGTAATTAGTGGCAACTTACACTACTTTGGCCAACGTATTCATCACCCAATACTTCAAGTGGAGGTCACATGCTCACCCACCTTTCTAGCTTGATTTGGTTTTGACCATTCATACTCTTTACATATATTTAGTTTAGAAATAAAGTGATGGCATAACAACTTGACTAACTAGGTTACATCCTTTCCCATGGATTATCCTAACCCAAGGAATAACCAAGTTAACCACACAGGTAATCATAACATCACAACATTAAATGACTCCCTTTCGAAAAGTATGCTCTCATTAGTAAATGACCTTAATTTAAAAGTATGATCTTCAACAATAAATGGATTCAATCAAAGGTATAATCTCAACAATAAACAACTCTGATCCAAAAGTATAATCTCAACAATAACTGACTCCATAAGTATAATCAATAATCAAATGATTAATTGGATCTTATAGGTTAATCCCAACCTAGGGTATCAATCAAAAGTGATGTAACAATCAAGCGATCATAAATAAATCATAAAACCTCTCTTTCAATATGCCTCAAATATTTACATGTTTACAATGTTCACTACATTTTTATATAATTTGGAAGACACTAGACTGAGAAGAGTTTGTGCTTTTGCACCTTCAAGTTCTTTTCTCTATACGGCTTTGGGTTTCTAGAACGTGAGTCCTCTTCTAAAATTTCATGATTAGGAACAAACTCTTAATCAAAAATAAGAAAATAGCATAACTAGAAAATACATTTCTCAACCCTATTGTTGAATATTGATATAACTAGATCAAGTACACACCCTAACCCTAGAGAAAAGGTCCTCTTCCTACTTTCAAGGAGATATGAGTAATCGATTAGGTATATATCATCAACATGGTTTGGATAACATCATAACCTATTAATGATGACATGTTTATCATGCCATCATTCATGTTGTATTACTAACCTCATTATCCACAAAGGTCTACCTAGCATCATAAGCTAACAAATTCTAGATAACACTTCAATGTAATATAAATATAGTCTTCACAAGCTAAGTATAGTTTCTAATAAAAACATAACCACTCAAATTCCAATCTATGTTATATATTACCCCAAATAAAAAGGGTTTCACCATTCAAGGTTTCTACCAAGAATAATGTAAGATTATCCCAAAATAGGAAATAAACCAAGTTCAAGAAAGCAACTTAACACGTATTTAAGCCAATCCTTTCTAAACAAGGAATTCATGATCAAATAACCTTTCAATCATAAAATAGTAAAGGAATAGAAATCAACATGTCTGTATTAAAAGCTCTAACTGATACTACTTTCTCCCTAGCTCAATTCCACAAGCCCGCTTGCTACTCCTTCTAAGATGAACCTATCTTCCACCTCTAGCCTCTTACCAATTCTCTCAACAATTGCAAAAATCACAAAGCAACTCTCTATCTAAAAAAGCTCTTAAAATAAATTTGCACAAAAAATACAACAAAGTAGCAATGTAGAAATCACAATGAAAAGTGTGTAATAATGATGTAGGAGCATTCATAGCATAGTGGCTATCTTGTGTAAAAAAAAAAGATGTTTGATTTTAATTGCAATTTTTGGTGTGAGTTGATTTTCATGTTTTGTCTTGTGAAATTCATATTTTGATGTGCATTTGGATGTTATGCCATGTTGAAAATTGGAATTTGAAATTTGGAGTAAATTTGAAGAAGACAAGATAAGAGGAGATAGTGGATAATATGCTTTGAAAGCAAAAAAAACTAGAAAAAGTAATGAAGGCATGGGTTTTTGGGAGACCTACAATTTAACTTGTAACTCCAAATTTTAAATTCTATAACTTCTAAAAAATAGGGATCTTGAAGGTGGACACTAGGATTGAAAAAACTGATCTTTGCTTTCATTCATGAAAGCAAGAAAGCCATAAAAGCACTATTATCCATATTTAATAGGTCTAAAGGTTTGAAAAGCTTATTTTATTCATTTTAATTGATGAATTTTAATTTAGTTGGAGATTCCTTGAGATGGACGTTGATTTTTTGAGAGTGGGTTGGAATGAAAGGAAATTAAAACCAAATGAACTCACATTTCATTTCATGTAGACAACAACTTTTGTTAAAGAAAATCAATTTCATTTTTAAAAGAAGTTTTCCAAGTTGCAGGGGAAGACACAAGAAGGCATAACATACCTCCAGGAAGGTATTTTCATGGTGTTGTTGTTGCAGATTGGAGATTGGTTGTAAAGGCATGAACATCACCTGTATCTACAAAATTGAAGTGTTGAGATTGTTGTGAGAGGGTTGTTGTTGCAAGAGTTGGAGAGAAATTTTGTTGCAGGGCCTTGATTTTCTATTGTAAATCATTTTTGTTGTGATTTAATGAGTTTATAGGAGTGAATTTGCACCCCTTGTGTAAATTCTCCTTTTGCATACCCTCACCTTAGAAAAACAAATCCAAAGGTGAAATTCCACATCACCCATTTGAAATGCATCCACTTGGAACATGTTTTGTGTGTCGGTGAGGGAATTTTCATCAAGGATGTGAGTGTAGCACATGGAAATCTATGTGACACATTGTCATCCTTGATAGATTCCTACCCTTGAGTCCATAGGGATGTTACACTCCTCATTGGGGACAATTTGTAATGCCTCTATGTGACCAACCAACCCAAAAATGGTTCATTTTGGCCTTCAAAGACATTCATTTCACACTCACTTCATCTCTTCACATTCTGGAGCATTTTTTCATTCCATCTTTCACATCTTCTCACCATTCCAACAATCTACACAACTCTAATGAGTATTGTAGCAACTTGTTACTTCATTCACACCATCTTTGTACGTGTTTCTCTACCATAGAAGTTGCGAGCTTGGAGTCTTGTGAGACCTCCCTTCATCACCAGTGCGGCTGTGGTGACTTTTCCAAGTTCATTGCTTGCATTCTCCTTTCATTGGATTTGAGAGCCTTTGGGTGGAAGTGGTAGCACTTCACTTTTATTTTTGTGGTTTGATAGAGTAGCGTAGTATTATTTTGTAATGTTCAACAATCTCTCTTTTTCTTCTATTTCCTTTATCATACTTTCTACTCCGTTGCTTTTTTGGCTATTCGTGGAGGTGGAAACACTAAAGTGGGGGTTTGACTGAGGAAAACCCCTATACATCCCCAACAATTTTCCCTTGCTTGTGTGTAGATGAAAGTGTGCGTGGAGCTAGCTGGTGAATTGGTGCTTCAGTGAGTTGATATTCGTCAATGTAGTTTTTATCTACTTACTTTATCATTCCCACATTTACTTTTTGTACTTTATCATTTTGTTCTTTTCATTAAAATCAATTAGCTAAGCTGTCAGTAGGATTCTATTATTTATTATTGTACTTTACATTTTCTAGCCATACGGACGCTAGTGTGCTAGAGAGATGCCAACATGCCGTGCTGTAATCCTAGACCCGCGTTGTCGTCCTTAGATGAAGAGATGTTTGAGGTGTAGTTTGGGCCCCAAAACCTGGCTTGTCTATCCCCAATCAGATATTCAGGTCTATAAAGTGACATAAGCACTCGATAGTACTCTTCATTCTTGATCCTCATCCCAAAACATTCTTTAGAGTGAGGTAAGTTAGGGCAGCCGTCTACTCTCGGCTCTTCATGACCTGGAGCCTTGACGTCATTGGCCCCCTCTCTTACATTTTTGGTGAACCTGATGTGAACCATTTTGGTTCTGTTTAGCAGTGCTCAAGGAGTGTTATAGTTGTGAGTGTTGTGAGGAATTTCACCTTACAACCCATCCTGTGAGCCCTAGTAGGCATAGTTGGAAGGTTTCGTAATTGTTGCAAAATGAAGCCTTAGTTGGGTCACTGTCTAATTTTGAACCTTTGGGGGGTTTTATGAGAGTATTGTTTAGTGTACATGATGGCCTCCTTCCTAGATCAGCCTATCCCCTCTACGCAATTTGCGAGTAGTGCTCTTGGTATAACCTTCACCTCACAAGACCTGTCGATGGGTTTTAATAGAGATCCATCTCCTCTTTACATCCCTGCATGAATCAACAAAAACACTATGACAAGTGTTCTTGTTAACCCGACGTGCCATGTGAATGTGATTACTAGGGAGATTATTTTAATTAATTTTTTGCATAAATATGGGTACGACACACCTGAAAGCACCATCCGTACACATAACAGACTTTCCGTACCTCCCCTTGGTACTATCACCTTGTTGGTCCTTGTGGGACCTAAGTTAGTAAACATGCTTTTTGACATAATCCCAAGGTTTGAACTCTTCAGAGTGAAGCTAGGTATCCCCTAGTTAGTAGCTATGAATGGAATTCCCTCGGTTGTGCATAAATGTTTGAAGTTTATTTATGAGTGTTCAGTGCACAAGATCCATGACACTGGCTACAAATTGCCGATCATGCATGGTAGCTATTCCTTAGACCACTTTTGGCTTGCACCCATTGGTTTGATTCTGCCTAGGATGGACCTCTTGTACTGGACCTATGAGAAGTACAAGAAAGGGTGCTTAACACCTAAAGTGAGGTACCCTCCATCCCCCTATGTCATCTCGCATAGGGCTTGTTTGAAAGTTGATAATGATGTCGCCAAGGCTTGGAGAAGGGAAGAAGATAAGCACTCTCAAGGTTCCTCTTTTGTTTTCTAGCCCGACACTTCCTCTCGCCTTGTTGTGGTGTCATCAGATTTTGCTCTGTGTTTACTGAAGAACCCTATGGTGCTCGCTTGGTGAAAGCCTAAGCATCCTACATTCAAACTTCTTATTTTTCCCATGTTGCCTAGGCCTGTTTGATATGGTAGAGGGAAGGGTCCTTGCGGGGAATCCTTTATGTCTCAGCCTCTGTGGCCTCCTACCACTCCTACTCCTAAAGCAGTGAATGGGAAGAGGCCCGCCACTAAGGCACTAGAGTCGACTCCCCCTATTGTCTCTCAACCTCTTTGTCCTTTTCTCATTTAGGAGTCTATCCCTTTTCCAAAGACGACTATGATGGACACTCCTATGGCTGAGGAGGAGCCTTCTATCCCTTCCCAACTTCCAACCTCTAGCTCAAAGAGTCATAGAAACCGCTTTGCACATGAGCGCAAGCGTCGGCGAAAGGCTCTGGTGGCTGAGTAGGCCGATTTGCAGAGGAAGGAATGGGAGTCGATCGTCCCTGTTTTAGGGCCTCCTATTGTGTCCTCCTCTCTCCTCCCATTTTCTTTTGTTCAATCAAATTTTGTTCTACTTCCAGCTCCCATAGTGAGCATGAGTGCACCTGACTCTAAAAAGGTGCAGGTGTTTATCACTCCTTCGGTCAAGCTACCTCTTTTTATGTCCCTTCTGGACATCCCTCCATTCCCTAATCCTGTGGACATGCCAAAAAATTTGGTGGTGTCCATTGTTGCTTTCTCCTCCTCCTTCATGCCTCTTGCCTTGTTTGTGGGGAGTTCACACCCTCCAACAAAGCAGAAGGTGGAGGTTGTCCCTTCCAACAATAGGGGGCATAAGAGGATCCCACCTTCTTCAGAGGGTGGTCCTGCACTAGCATGTTTCATCCTAGTGACGAAGCAAGTTCTGGCTTCCCCTGAGTTTTTCATTGCTCCCAAGTCACTCAATGAGCCTAGCAGTGAATCTCGGGCATTGTCCTCCTCGTCCATTGAGGTATCAAATGGCACTCTCGTGAAGTGCATGTTCAACTCTTTGGACGAGGTCCCGACCTTGTCAGCGATCTTCACGAAATTGCTGACCATTGCTCCAAAAGATCCAAGCGGAGAAGACCTTACGGGGCCTTCTTCCTTGACCTTTGTTGTGGGAGGGTCATAAGTGCCTCCCCTGAATATTCCACCACTATAGGCTCATTTGCCTTCCCAAGATAATGATCTAGATTGGAAAGTGGACGACCTCTTGGTTGATGAATGTTGGGGGAGCCTCTTCTTTACCTTTAGATTTGGTGTGTGTTTGTTGTGATGTGTTCCCTTGTGCTTGCATTATGTGTTCTTGGATGACCATTGTCACCCTCATAGGTGCTTGGATATAGGAGTGATTATGTGTCATAAACTTCCTCTATTTGTGGCATCATTCTTCATCTGTTATGTATTTTGATTTTTGGTAAATTGGGGATGATCTAAAGTGTTGGGGGCATTTAGGCTTCCCTTCCATGTTGACCTACTTTTTTATTTTTACTTTGTCTTCTCATGCATTCTTCATATGGTCTGATATAGTAGGGGGTTGATGACAATTCATCTATACACAATTACTATACTTATATATTTATGAGCAAATCTGACCCTAAAATATCAGATCACTCTTGTGCCCTTTGTTTGTGATGTTATTTTTTCTTTTACAGTTTTGTCATCTTTCTCTCTTCTTTGCTTGAGTTGTGATGTTGTGGTGCCTATGTGTTGTCCCTTGTGTGTAGGACAACATCACCATGATGACATCTCACTATGTCCCGTGGGCCACAACATCACTTTTTCATGCTTTCTTTTCTCTCCTTAGGACGTCGTGTGCCTCTGCATTCAACACACACCATCATAATGGAGGGTATTGTATCAATTTAAATTTTAAAAAAATGCATTCATAGCCAACAAATCTTTTCTCAAAAATCCTTGCAAACTTTTTCAAAAATCACATTCTCAACTTGGACCCCTAGTGGAACGTGTTTCCTTCATCATGGGTTCGCAAAGAAAGAACTTGAAGACCTTTCCTTTGAGATGGGAGTAGCTTTTCCTATGAGAGAAGCCTCAAACTTCTCCTCGCAAAGGGAAATATTCTTCCTTTCGAATCCTTTGATGAAGTGAATGTCTTTTGAAAGGATTCCTTGATGATTGAATGGATTTGTGAAAAATGCTATCTCACTTTCAAACAGTGCATCCCTTGAGTGGACCCCTTTTCTTTTTAAGGGTTCCTGAGGGACCCCTTTGAAAGCCTTTCAATTTTTTGACTATCTGCATGACTGTCTGTTTGTTTTCTTGGTGGTTGCTTTTTGTTTTTTGACATGTTTTATCTATGGATTAACATGTTGCTTTGCAGGTGCACCTGTGAAGCCACTTTCCAGTCTAACTCTACGGAGTCCCCCTTACACTAGGATTCCTTCATGAGAGAGTACTTGGGGGAATGCCTTCTTTTTAGGTCTGAGGGCCTGTGAAGCACTTACATCCTATGGGATTTGTCCATCATTGGTCTACGGGCCTTCAGTGTACTTTGTGCAACTTCGTAGTTTCATGGAGCTACGAAGTCCTTTTGTTCAAACCTCCTCAAGAGAGAGTACCTATGGAGTCCTTTGCCTTGCACTTTTGAGTTCTTCAGATTGCATTCTTCTTTTGTGACAGTTTAGGTATAAATTTCTAACTCTTCGATCTACTTTACTGAACACTCATCGACATTTGCGCTAGCTAAAGTTGGGGAAAAATGTATAGGAGCAAATTTGTACCCCTTGTGTAAATTCCCCTTTTGTATACCCTCACCTTAGAGAATCAAATCCGAAGGAAAAATTCCACATCACCCATCCGAAATACATCCACTTGGCATGTGTTTTGTGTGTTGATGGGGGAATTTTTGTCAGGGATGCGATCATGATGAACAAATGTCTGCGCAGCGTGCTACCATCCTTGACAGATTCCTATCCCTGAGTTCATAGGGATGTTACACTCCTCATTGGGGATGGTTTGTAATGCCTCTATGCAACCAACTGACCCAAAAACGGTTCATTTTGGCCTTCAAAGACATTCATTTCACACTCATTTCATCTCTTCACATTCTGGAGCACTTTTTCATTCCATCTTTCACATCTTCTCACCATTCCAACAATCTACACAACTCCATTGAGTATTGCAACAGCTTGTTACTCCATTCACACCATCTTTGTATGTGTTTCTCTACCATATAAGTTGTGAGCTTGGAGTCTTGCGAGACCTCCCTTCATCACCGTTGTGGCTGTAGTGACTTTTCCAAGTTTGTTACTTGCATTCTCCCTTCATTGGCCTTAAGAGCCTTTGGGTGGAGGTGGTAACACTTCACTTTTCCTTTTGTGGTTTGATAGAGTAGTGTAGTATTGTTTTGTAGTGTTCAACAATCTCTCTTTCTCTTCTATTTCATTTATCATACTTTCTACTCCATTGCTTTTCTGGCTGTCTATGGAGGTGGAAAGACCAAAGTGGGGGTTTGATTGAGGCAAACCTCTATGCAGTCCCAACAATTTTCCCTTCTTGCTTGTGTGTAGGTGAATGTGTGTGTGGAGCTTACAGGTGAACTAGTGCTTCAATGAGTTGATATTCATCTCCCTAGTTTTTATCTACTTACTTTATCATTCCCACATTTACTTTTTGTAGTTTATCATTCTATTCTTTTCATTAAAATCAATTAGCTAGGCTATTTAGTAGGATTTTGGTATTTCTTACTCTACTTTACGTTTTCTGGCCATACAGATGCTAATGCACTGCACTATCATCCTCAGACATAGAGCTTTCTGAGGTGCATTTTGGGCCCCAAAACCCAGATCATCTAGCCCCAATCAAATATTCAGGTCTATAGAGTGATAGAAGCACTCGATAGTGATATTCATTCTTGATGCTCATCCCAAAACATTCTTTAGAGTGAAGTTAGGGAAACCCTCTACTCTCAGCTCTATATGACCTAGAGCCTTGACATGGTTGGTCCCTCTCTCTTACATTGAGGTTTTGTAAGGGCTTGTTGCAGCCCATTGTCCTTTTGTATTGATTGCAATTCCATTTGCAAAGATTAATTGAATTTGAAGTTGTTGGTTGAAAGTTGCAAACCAGAGTTACAATATTTGTTGCAGGAAGTTGTTTTCCTATGTAGTGTGTTTTCCAATGGTTTATGTGAGCTATTTAAATTTATTTTGAATTGAATATTCTATTTTATTTAGCTCCATACATAAATGGTATTAGAGAAAATTGATCCTGAGTGTGTAAACAAACCGTCAGAGAGAGGCCGTTTACACTAGAATTTGTGAGTTGTGGTGTTGAAAATATGTATGACAGAGGAGCCCCACATGGTAGAGGAAGAGGAGATAATTTTGTTAGAGATGATGGTTTTAGAGCCTTGAGAAGGCAGGTTGAAACTTTACAAGAAGAGATAAGGAGAGGATTTACAAGAATGAGAGACCCAAGAAGTGATGATGAAGATGAAAGCACAAAGAATGCTAGTCAAGCTGGAAGCCAAGCTAAGAGTCAAGGAAGTGTAGGAGTGGAAGCAGTTGCTCATGATCCTTTGGTAATTACATTATCAAAGATAGGAAAAAGGCCTAGAATGGATGTGCCTACATTTAATGGAAGTTTGAATCCAGAGGAATTGATAGATTGGCTTAATGAAATGGAAGAGTATTTTGAATTTGAAGAGATAGAGGATCCTGATAGAGTGAAATTTTCCAAGAAAAGGATGAAAGGACATGCCTCAATATGGTGGAGAGAGGTCCAATTAGAAAGGGGAAGAAGAGGAAAAATTAAAATTACCAAATGGGATAAAATGGTGGAGAAGATGAAAAAACAATTTATTCTTGTAGACTATGAATTGGACTTACTCAAGAGGATGCAAGGTTTGAAGCAAGGAAACAATACTGTTAAAGAATACATTGAAGAATTCCATAGAATTCTTATAAGAATTGGACATTTAGAGGAAACCAAGGAAAAGGTTGCAAGATACATAAATGGGTTGAGATCAAGCATTCAAGAAGATATGGCACTTGTCAGAGTTGTGACAATGGAAGATGCTTATCAAATAGCATTGAAGATAGAAGAAAGGATGAATAAGAGGTTTGGAAACAAGCAAAAGGAAAGAGGGCGTGGAGGAAAGGTAGGAGGAAGAACTTACAAGAATGAAGAAAATCAGCAAAAGAACTCCAATAATGAAGAGGGTAGCAATAAAGTAGAAAAATATGAAGGAAAAAGCTCAAGAGACAAAAAATTTAGAGGTAGAGGTAGAGGTCGTGGTTATGGTGGAGGCCCATTCAAAGTTGTTTCTGATGTGGAGAAGGAGGGAAATGAGCCTATGATTTCCCACAAATAGAGGAGGAGAAGTGAAGAAGGAGACAAGAATACCAAGGAAGGGTAGCAAATGTCAATGAGGAGGCATATTCCTCACAATTTGAAGAGGTAGAATATGGAGAGGTTTTGATGACAAGGAGAGTACTCCTAAATGAAGACAGTGAACCTATGCAAAGATAGAAGTTATTCAAAACAAGGTGCAAGTGTGTAACATCATATTAGATAGTGGAAGCACAAACAATCCTGTATCTGAGGAGATGGTGAGAAAGTTGAAGCTTGAGAGGAGAAAACACCCAAAATCATATCGGATTGCTTGGGTGTAAGATAATTAGAAGTTGCTAGTAAATGAATGATGCAATGTGAAGTTTAATGTTGGGAATTATCATGATGAGATTCTATGTGATATCATCCCTATGGATGCTTGTTACACTTTGCTTGGAAGGCCATGGAAATATGAAAAAAAAGCCATACATGATGGGTGTTCCAACACCTACACAATTGTAAAATATGGAGTGAAGCATAAGTTGAAGCCTTTGAAGGAGGAAAATGTTCAAGTGTGTGGTAATGCTAGAGTAATATTAGTTGATGCAAAGAGATTTCTTGATGGTATGAAGCATGAGAAGGTTTTTTTTCTATTATTCTTAAAACTAACAGTGAAGTTGTTGAAGACATTCCTGTAGAAGTTGTTGATTTGCTATAAGAGTTCAAGGATATTGTTTCAGATAATGCACTAGAAGGACTCCCACGCGTGAAAAAAATTAGTCATTAAATTGAATTATGCCTGTAGCAAGTTTTCCAAACAAGGCAGCCTAGAGAATGTCACCTACAGAGAATGAAGAGGTCAATAGACAAGTTGTTGATTTGTTGAAGAAGGGTTTGATAAGAGAGAGTTTAAGCCCGTGTGCAGTACTTGATATTTTGTCACCAAAGAAAGGAGGAGAATGGAGAATGTGCATGGACTCCAGGGCTATAAATAAGATCATAATAAAACACAGATTTCCATTACCTATAATGGATGATATCATGGATTGCTTGAGTGGAGCAACATACTTCAACAAGATTGATTTGAAGAGCGGATATCACTAGATAAGGATACATGAAGGATATGAGTGGAATAATAAATTCAAGAAGAAAGAAGGTTTGTATGAGTGGTTGGTCATGCCATTTGGGCTAACCAATGTACCCAGTACTTTTATGAGACTCATGAATGAAGTTTTGAAAGAGTTTCTTGGAAGGTTTGTGATAGTTTATTTAGATGATATTCTTATTTTCAGCAAAACACTAGAGGAGCATTTGATGCATATTAGGTGTGTGCTCGAGAAGCTTAGAGAAGAGAAATTGCTGATTAATCTTAAGAAATGCAACTTTGTGAAGAAGGAATTAGTGTATTTGGGTTTTGTAGTGTCAAGTGAAGGCATTAAGATGGATCCAAAGAAGGTGAAAGCAATTCTAGAATGGCCTACACGGAGAACGGTAATTGAGGTGAGATCTTTCCATGGTTTAGCAAGTTTTTATAGGAAGTTAATCAAAGGTTTTAGTAGCATATGTGCACCACTAATTGAAACTATGAGGGGTGATAAGAAGGAATTTAATTGTACCATAGGGGCAGCGAAAAGATTTGATTTGTTGAAGAGTAAAGTGACAATGCAACCCGTTTTAGCACTTCCAGATTTTAGCAAGGTGTTCCAAGTGGATTGTGATGCAAGTGGTAACACTATTGGGGATTTTTTGAGCCAAGAAGGTAAACCTATTGCATATTTTAGTGAGAAGTTAAATGATGCTAGGAAAAAGTATTTAGTTTATGATCAAGAGTTTTATGCAATCATTCGCTCACACTTAAGAAATGGAGACATTATCTTTTTCCAAAAGAATTTGTTTTGTTTACCGATCATCAAGCACTCCAATACTTGAGTAGCCTTGGGAAGTTGAGTCAAAGGAACATGAAATGGGTTGAGTTTTTACAAAGTTATACATTTGTTTTGAAACATAGGAGTATGAAGTCTAATAGGGTTGTTGATGCTTTGAGTAGAAGGCAAGGTTTGTTGATTGAAATGTAGGTTGAAGTTGTGGGTATTAGTGAGCTCAAGGAAGTGTATGAAGGAGACTTAGATTTTGGTGAGGCATGGAGGGATTGCAAGGAGCCTATTGCAGAAAATAGAACCAAATGGTTGGATTATTTAATCCAAGATGGTATGTTGTTAAAAGGTAACCAATTGTGTATTCCTAGAAGTTCCATAAGGTTAAATTTAATTAAGGAGAATCATAGTGGTGGACTTGCAAGACACTTTGGTTTTGATAAGACTATTGCAATTGTTGGAGAAAAGTATTATTGGCCTTAATTCTAGAAATATGTAAGAAAATATGTGCAAGGTTGTAGGGTGTGTCAAGTGGCAAAGGGAGTGAGTCAAAACACTAGTTTGTATCAACCACTACTAGTACCGGAGAAGCCATGAGAGGAAATAAGTATGGATTTTGTTCTTGGCTTGCCAAGGACACAAAGGGGACATGATTCCATCTTTGTTGTGGTAGATAATATTGATGGCGATGTTACTCACAACAACAAGGCAAATAAATTCTTCATAGAAAAACCGCGAAGAGCCTATCCTTCTTGAAAGACATAACCAAAGACAACCCTAGGGGGATCCGTATGATAGGACAAAGGTTGTCTTAGTTCAATCCCAAGTCTCTGGTAGTCAGGTCTTGACAGTACTAGGTTCACTTTAGGGTATGATGTGATATTGTTGTTAATCTCAAAGGGAATATGATTGTTTGAAATCATATGTATTAGACGCTGGATTCTTAGTTAGATCATAAAATAATATCATGAAATCGAAAGATTTGAAATAATATTTCATGAATATCAACAATTTTGCTATCAATTAAGTAGATTTAGTTTTAAGCATTCAAAAATTTCATAAGAAACAAAATATTTTCAATAAATTTCCATTCATTCATCTATTTTTTGAAACATTTTTCAGAATTTAAACATCTATTTTAAAAGAAAGCATAAAAATACTAAAAATTAAAATTTCTCTCGGTTATTCTCCATGCATTCCCTAAAGAATTAACCAAATTTAAGCAAACCGCTTTATACTTCACCAGAATTATTCACAGTTACGTATAAAATGATGCAAGCTTTTAAAGAGAGGGGTTTTAGTTTGGACATTGAGTAGGTTCTGCATGCACCCTTAAACGACATAACACACAATCTTGTTTGGTTGAACTAACAAAACCAACTACAAATATTCATGAGATAGGTAGCTATCAAATTGGATTCAATATTGATTAATATCTACGTGTATACAAGTTTTTAGACTAGAATGATTTAGAAAACAAGAAGAAATGAATAAAAATTAGAGAAGTTTTAGCTCTTCCAGAATCCATAAATTATGAACTTAACTTAAAAAAAGGAATCCTCTGGCATTTTATAGAGGTAAGGCACATATAGGATAAGACAAATACATGAGAGGAAATCCAAGGGACGAATCACATCAAGGCATGTGGAATGTAGTGATTGGTAAGAGAATTGTAATTGAAGTCAACGAAGGTCAACTCTGATTACACGTTGAAGCACTTTAGCCTTTAATCTTTTATTTTCGCTAGGAAAATATCTTGAATCAGGATAGTATGTAGGAACTTTATGATATATTCAGAACAATTAATTTATCATCCTGTTCCCACACTTTGTTATGCTTTGGGATTGCTACTCTCAAGAATGGGCTCTCTTGAAGATTGGTATTTATCTCCATTGCATGAACAATACCGGGATCTCCAACATTCTAGTGGACTCAAAGCCCTCTGCCTTATAGTCTTCTAGAGTATGCAACCCGATGTAGATATAATTTTATCCATGATCCAAATTTTCCTGACCATCCATACCTGAACTCTACATCTCCTGCAATAAAAAATTGCACTCATTAAATCCCTTTTAAAGAAAAAAATTATAAACATGTCATGTAAATAAAACCATTATTCAAATGTTATCACATAAATTTCTCATAAATAACATGCTTTCTAGCATATTACAAATTCTTGCATGATTATCTTCTATATATCAGATTATTGGACTATCATACTCATTAGATAACAATAAAATCTTAAAAATTCACTTTGTATCACTTCTCAGTACCCGGTACTCGGTATTCAACTTTACCCATAAACTTTCCCTAAACTTTGGTTTTACCAGAACTTCCATTTTACTAGACCTCAACTTACCAGACCAGAACATTCTGCTCACATTTACATTACCATTTTTTGCCTTTTCAAACATTCCCGGTTCCCGATATCTGGTACCCGGAACACTACATTATGAAGTATTCTTTTATTACAGATTTCTCTTTGCTCTTTACTTCTAGTGATCCTTTCAACTTGCTAGCTCCTGCCATAAGAGTTAAATTTTCACTTGGGTCCCCAAGTCTTATAGTATTGGGGTGTGTTGTGAGACCACACAACAGATAAGTTCTCTAAAATATCACATTTTATCCATTTTCATAAGACTAATGATGTTGTGAATGTTGCAGATTTTTTTTTCAAGGAAGTTGTGAGGCTTCATGGAATTCCAAAGAGCATTGTTTCAAATAGGGAGACCAAGTTTGTTGGCTACTTTTGGAGGACTTTGTGGAAGAATATCAACACTGAATTAAATTTTTTCTCAACATACCACCCTCAAACAGATGGCCAAATGGAGGTGGTGAATAGGAGTTTGGGGAATTTGCAGAGATGCTTGGTTGTAGACAAACCAAAGGGGTGGGATTTGGTCCTACCACAAGTTGAGTTTTCCTACAATAACTCAGTCAATAGAAGCACAGGTAAGTCACCATTTCAGATTGTTTATGGAAGCAACCAAAGAGTTGCATTAGACCTGAATAAGATTGATAAATATGTAAAAAAGAGTGCAGATGGAGAGGATTTTGTAGAACATATGAAAGGCCTACATGATGAGGTGAGAAAATATGTCAACAAAATGAAATTTTCTTTTAAAACTAATGATGATTTGAAGAGGAAACACAAAGAGTTTCAGGTTGGGGATGAAGTGATGGTGCATCTAAGAAAGGAAATATTTCTAGTGGGCACATACAACAAGCTCAAGATGAAGAAGTTTGGCCCATGCAAGATTGTGAAAAGGCATGATTCTGATAATGCATATGACTTAGAATTACCCAATGAGCTTAATATTTATCCAATTTTTAATATTTCAAACCTAACCATATGTCATGGAGGTGAAAATGATGAATTTTTAGGAATTAGGAAGCCACAAGAACTCACACCTACTTCAGAGGATGAAAAGATAAAAGTAATTCTTGACAACAGGGTGAAAAGAAGCACAAGGAGAAGGCAATACATGGAATATTTGGTGAAATGGTTTGGGATACCTGTGGATGATTCTTCATGGTTATCTAAGGCTGAGATTACTCATCTTGGATATCCTCTTGGAAAGTGATGAGATCACTTTTCTTCTACCGTGGGTGTCTGATGCAAGAGCATCCATGGCATAGTGGCTATCCTGTGTCAACAAAAAGATGTTTGATTTTAATAGCAATTTTTGGTGTGAGTTGAATTTCATGTTTTGTCTTGTGAAATTCATATTTTGATGTGCATTTGGATTTTATGCCATGTTGAAAATTTGAATTTGAAATTTGGAGTAAATTTGAAGAAGATAGGATAAGAGGAGATAGTGAAGAATCTGCTTTGAAAGCAATAAAAAGCCAAAAAAAGCAATAGAGGCATGGGTTTTTGGGAGACCTCCAATTTGAATTGTAACTCAAAGTTTTAAATTCCACAACTCCTAAAAAATAGGGATATAAAGGTGGACGCCAAGATTGAAAAATATTGATTTTTGCTTTCATTCATGAAAGCAAGAAAGCCATAAAAGCACTGCTATCTATATTTAACAAGTCTGGAGGTTTGAAAAGATTATTTTATTCATTTTAATTGATGAATTTTAATTTAATTAGAGATTTATTTAGATGGGAATTTATTTTCTAAGAATGGGTTAGAATGAAGGAAATTAAAACCAAATGAACTTACATTTCATTTCATGTAGACGACAACTTGTGTTAAAGAAAATCAATCTCATTTTTTAAAGAAGTTTTCCAAGTTGTAGGGGAAGAAACAAGAAGGAATAGAATACCTCTAGGAAGGTATTTTCATGGTGTTGGTGTAGATTGGATATTGGTTGTAGAGGCATGAACATCACCTGTAGCTGTAGAATTGAAGTGTTGAGATTATTGTGAGAGGGTTGTTGTTGCAGGAGCTGGAGAGAAATTTTGCTGCAACATCTTGATTTGAAGTTGCAAATCACTTTTGCTATGATTTCTTGAGATATTTTAAGGGATTTTTTCAGCCCATTTTCATTTTGGAATGATTGTAATTCCATTTGCAAAGATTAATTGAATTTGAAGTTGCTGGTTGCAAGTTGCAAACTAGAGTTGCAATATTTGTTGCAAGAAGTTGTTTTCTTGTATAGTGTGTTTTCTAGTGATTTGTGTGAGATATTTAAATTTAGTTTCAACTGAATATTCTATTTTTTTAGCTCCATACATTAAACAAATGGTAGAGAGAGTATCTCTATATATACTAAAATATGAGCATCCAAAGGCTACAAATAAGCTAAAAATATACCACCTTTCTTTTCAAATGTATTGACTCAACTTAAAATGTAAGAGGCACCGGGTTAAAATAGTGGTTTGAAACACATACACAGTCTAGTTTCCTTAGCCAAGAATCAGTTGCTCAAACCATTATGACAATAATGAATTAAACTCAGAAAAGCAAGCTACGGTTTCCTAATTGCATTGTGAGTCAACTTATCTCAACCAACTCATGAAATTTGACTTATTCTCATGCTTCCACTAAGCTCATGCATTGGTTCAAAGCACAAAAAAACTTCTAAATGATTCATATTTCATAGCACCACCTTTTAGATTACACACCCTATCTCTTTATGCAGGCCTTTGACAAGGTTACTTATTCTCATGCTTCCACTAAGCTCATGCATTGGTTCAAAGCACAAAACAAACTTCTAAATGATTCATATTTCATAGCACCACCTTTTAGATTACACACCCTATCTCTTTATGCAGGCCTTTGACAAGGTTAGCACATGATTCATATTATTCTCCTTTGCAAATGATTCATTTCATAATACTTTATGTATTGTTTTAAATGTATTAAGATTTTGTCTTATCTTATACACTTAACTCACATGCTTTGTTTTTGTTGCAAACATTTCAATATGCATTCATTCAAACTCCTTTCTTCACATGGGCTTTATGTGCAACTCTTAATTTAGTCTGCTCACTTTACATGGCAGTGCTCTTTAATGTGCTTTAACTCATTTCAAAGCATATTTAAATGTATAAAGAATGGCTTTAATAAGCCTCTACTAACTTATAGCCCACACTTCACATTAGCACTATGCTTTCTTTATAAAAATGTTTTAATATTATTATAAATAATAATATATATTCACATAAAATCATTCTTTGGTATTTAAACATATATATACTTAATTATATATGATAATATATATATTCATGTATATTTATGAATATGTATGTATAGACATGCATATATCTCAAATGCATATATGTGTGTGTGTGTGTGTGTGATATATGTCCAATCTATATCCTTATGCATATGATGTATCAGTGCATGGGTATGCATAAGCATTCCTTCTTCCATATAGGCATGCACGTATACATTCATTATGCATGAGTTATAATTTCACATACATACATACATACATACATACATACATACATACATACATACATACATACATACATACATACATATAATCATTCTATATATCATCGATTAATATATTACATAGATACACAAAGAAGAACTCAAACACAATATTGAGATTCAAACATAAGAACAGTCACCAAATCAAGACTAAAACCAAGACCAATTCAAATCATTCTCAAACTATAACCAAGGGTTCACTTACCGATTCACGAACTAACTTGACTCAACTTTAACCAACTAAGAAGTGAGTGTGTGTATGCTCAGTTAGGTTCATTAAGGGTTATCAGCCCAAGTTTTTCTCTTGAATAATACTCCCCTTCTCATACCTGAGGGCTTGACTCCTTCATGCATCCAACTTAGTGCATCACATCTAGGTAGTTAGTTGTTCACATGGAATCCATTAGCATTGTCAAAGCATTAAAGTATTCACATTGCAATACATATTCATTCATCATATTTTCCATTAGTGTATACAAAACATAATTATAAAAGAAATAACATCTCAATGCATATTTTTGTATTTCATTCACCTATTTATCACATTAAAGTCATGATTTATATTTATCATTATTTTTAGTCAAGCAAGTAAAAAGTAACTTGGTAACTATGAGAAACTGTTGGATATTGCTGATATGTGGTTTTCATTGATGTCAACACTATTGCCATTAATGTCTTTAAGGCTGTATATGTCAAGGATATTGAGAAAATTGTAATAAAATAAGTTGCAGGTTGTTGGTGATGCAGTGAAGTTTAGTATGATGGCTAGCTCAGTATATTGATGATAAGAGGTTGTGGATTAAAGGGTTTGTTGACAAGTATATCTAGTTTATCCACATGAAGTTTCAGAGGTTCACATGAAGATTTGATTGAGTTATGAGTATCTATGTTCTAACAGTTGTTTTGTTGCTTTAGTTGGTGTTCCTGAAAGAAGATGTGATTCTAGTAATTTGAGTTGTTGTGGATGCTTATGTGGTGATTCATGATGCTTGTGGATGTTTCTAGATCATGCTCTATCTGTGTTGTTGGTCTGCATTGATTATTGTGCTTGCGATTGGTGATTTTCTTCTGTGAGTTCATGTTTTTCATGATCATGGCCGATAGGGTGATTGTAGCGTGTTGCGAATCTTCGAGGCATAATTTTTGAAGGCGTTTTGTATTTGAGGATGTTGTTTTGGGTCCTTACTATGTTTTGGCCAACATTTTTTGGTCCGCATTGATAAATTGTTTATTGATTTGGGCCAACAGTTTATACACATTTCATATTTTGTTGGGACGACATGTAGTTGATGTTATCCTTAGTTGCAGATATATATGATCGATTGTTTATACCATTGATGGTATGGTGCATGATGCATGTTGTGTGCTAAGTGCAAATAATGTTCTAATCTTTCGAATGCAGAAGTAAAGTGTGAAAAAGAGTGAGTAGATGAAAGTATTTATGTGCTTAACCAGAACTATCATAAGGAATTAGAAGATGCTATTTTCTTAGTTCAAAATCTTTCAAATGTAATACGAATGTGACTATAAGATAGAAAGTCTTATTTTGGGGAGTAAGCCTTTTGTATTTGAGCAGTGTGCTTGAATGCATGCACATTCCCCATTTGTAATACTTTTAATAGGGTATAATCTTGTGGATTAATCTCCATCGTGGTGTTTCCCCTAACAGGGTTTCCACGTAAAAATCTTGGTGTTATGTGTGTTTTGATGTGGTGATGGTTTATGCTTTCATGTTTATCTATCAGATTTGAGAATAAGTTTAATTTATATAATTTTTGTGACAACTGATTCACCCCCCTCTTAGTTGTCTGCCCTTGTGTTGACAACAATTGGTATCAGAGCAGGTTCCTCCAGAAATGCTTGACTGCTTGAGGTGATCTGGGATGGCGACATATAAGAAGGATAGTCCAAGATTTGATGGAACTAATTATTCTCTATGGAAGACTCGAATGGAGTGTCATCTGAGATGCATTGGTGAACCTTACTGGACAATTACAAAGAATAGGTATATCATCCCACATAATGGTCCTTCTACTATAGGTGAGATTAAAGAAGCCGAGTACAATATCAGCACTAAGGAAGCATTGTTGAGTGCTCTGATTGATTCCGAGATGAAAAATGTAATGGAGCTGAAGACTGCTTATGAGATTTCAAAAAAGTTGGAAACTTTGTATGAAGGTGATACCCATGTGAAGATTGCTAAGCTACAAAGCCTGAAAGGGAAATATGAAACATTGAGAATGGGTGAAGTTGAGAACATCACTTATTTTATGTAGAGAGTGAATGAACTTGTGTGTAGTATTAGATGTGCTAGTGGAACATTGGAAGAATCAGAAATTGTTGCTAAAGTGCTCAGATCCTTGCCTGCTGCATAAAAACACAAAGCTGCTACTATTGAGGAGATCCAAATTGTGACAAATGTCACCAGAGACATGTTGATTGGTAAGCTTGCTGCTTTTGAGTTACGTGAGTCTGGTGAATTTATTCCTAAGATAGAATCTTCATTCAAAGCTACTATCTCTGGAAAAGATAAGCAGAGATATGATCCGAGAGAAAGTTCCTCTAGAAAAATTTCCAAGTATGAGTAGGAAATGAGAGAGATTGAAGAAGAGAGAAAACTAGATGAGCTTGAAGCACTTTGTTGGCATATGGCTTCTAAGTGTTGTCATTAATGGTAATTGAAGTCATCCTCATGGTCCATAGTTCAGTATCTTGTCATACCAGTAGATAAAGTGAAATAATGTGTATTATCGACAGATTACTTGAGGAACAGGGTATCTGGTCAGATAGCTTCACCGGATCATCATTTTGTGCTGTGGATCTCTAGAATTGCTTATTGAGCATGTGGTGCAATGTGGATGTGTTAAGTGAAATAATCTAAGATGTTCTTATGCTCAAATGATTAATTATGGGTCCTAGCTATGGACTAGCTGACTTGTTTGGATACACATCAAATTGTTCATGTTTTGGGCTGACAAATTGTAAATATTCTTAAGTTTTATTGAGTTGACTTGTAGCAATTAAATCCTTAGTTGTAGATATATTTAGATGATCGATTACATCATTTTGTGTAATGGAGTAAGTGTATTGGTGTATGTTGTGAATATCTAAGGAGTATTTGAGCGATATCATGTGCAGTTTCACTTGTGCATAAATATTTTGTATGCAAACTTGAGCAAAGTAGAGAAAAAGTTTGATATCAGTCAAAAGGACAAGAGTTCGTCATCAAAGCTTAACCAGAACTATAATCAAGCATTAGTAGATGCTATCCATTCAGTTAATTTTCTTTTGGATCTATTCCAAAACTTTGTAAGGGCAGTGAGCCCATCCTCTTAAGCAGTGAGCTCTGGCAGTGAGCTTGAATGCAAGTGCATTCCCATTTTGTAATATTTCTTTTGAGTATACTCAGAACTTATTGTGGATTGGCCATCCACTGTGTTTTTTCCCCTAACAGGGTTTCCACATAAAAAAATCCTTGTGTTATGGTTGTATGGTTTCTTGCTTTCTATTTCTGCATATTACTTTTGATTAAATGTTCTAAGTGGATTAAAGGTCAGAATAATAAAGTTAATTTTTGTAGAACACTGATTCACCCCCCTCTCGATGTTGCTTGTTACCAACAATTGGTATCAGAGCTACTTCCTCAAAATAAGTCTAACAACTTGGGGAGATCTTGGAAAGTGTTCTCAATGGATACAAGTAGTCTTCAACAACAACTTATGGTGGCCTTGGATAATCTTGACCAGTCAAAATCTGAGATCCGAGAATTGCAAGAAAATCTTGAGAATGTTCATCCAGTCACTAAAAGATCAATGAATCAAGAGAGAAAATCTGAGATGTGGTTTGCTCATTTAGACAAGATCAAAATCAAGAGAGAAAATAAAGGAACTACGGATGATGAACAACTTAGTTTGGCTTTGAAGGAGAAAACAAAAGAATGTGAAAAGTTTTCTTAGGAAAATGCTACCTTGAAGCGAGAGATGGAATCCACCATGATGAGAATGACCAAGGAGCTTGAGGACAAAAAGAAGAATGAAGAAAAGATTGAACAGTCCTTGAAAGAAAATTCTGAACAATGCAGCCGGCTAGATAATGAATTGGCGCAATCCAAGAACAATGAAGAAATGCTTGAAAAACAACTTGATGATCTCAAAGATGAACTCGCTGCTACAAATGATTATAAGGAGAAATTGAAAGAAAGCTTAGCCAAAATTGATGAACTAATCAAGGGATAGATAATTGATGGTGACAAATGAGGTCTTGGATATGAAGAAGGAGAAAGTTCCAGATTTGGAAAAAAGAACTTTGGACAAAGGAATTTCAGACAAGGAAGATTCAGACAAGGAAGTCAGATGAAAGGAACTAGAAGAGATCCGGTAAGGCAACCAAATGCTCAAAGATTTAATGGCTATTGTTATTTTTGCAACATATTTAGTCATATGGCTTCTCAGTGTAGAAGTAGGGTAAACTCATGTAGACCATCATTTTCAGGTCAGTGTTTTAATTGCTATAAGTATGGTCATAAGTCAAGTGATTGTAGAATTATGATGAACAACTTTCATAGAGATATCAGATGCTATGCATGCAATAGATTTGGACATATTGCTAACCAATGAAGATCAAGACAAAGTTAGTGGAACAATTGGTCTGGATAGATAAGTGTTGTGTGCTATAGCTGCAACAAATTTGGTCACACTTCTAGATTTTGTTGGAACAAAAGAGGTCCCGTAAATAGAACATCCAACCGGATGTTAAAGGAAAAAGGAAAGTCACTATTGATGAGATCAAGAAGCAAATGCAGAAGAAATGGGTGAAGAGGAATCCCTTTGTAGAAGGAAATGGATCCACACCAAAAGCCACTTCTGGTAATACCTCAGGAAATTAAGTTTAGGTCAAATCCATAGGGGGAGCTATCAAGAAAAATTCTCAAACCCCCCCTTTCTTGCAAGAAAATGATACTGGAATTTAGATATGTCTACCAAGAGAGTTGACACTTTTCAGATATTGTTTTACCGGTTAGAAGCATTAATGAAGCATATTGGTGATCCGCATAAGAGTCATCTTGCTCGGTGCTTGAAAGGAAGAAAACTGGATGAGTCAGGGAAAGAGAATTTATTGCAAAATAAAAGAGATAGGTATGTGGACAATAAAAAGAATGGCTTCCACCCTCATTTGTCACATTGCATTTGAGGAGAGAGGTTTGGAGAGCTCTGAAGTGATCATTGCCAAATTGAGAGAGATTCAAGCATAGAGGAGAATTTGTGATCAAATTTTGTTTCATCTTTGAAAGGTATTTATTGCTATAGTGGATGTAAAATTTGCATCTATGGTTATAGGTTACGAGATTTACCATTCGAGCCGGGAAAATTCTATATCCGACATAGCCATATATGCAACATATGAAATGATAAAAAAATGCAGATTATGATCTATGTGAATTGGTTAGAGGTCAACTATTGGAGAATCTAAGAAAAATCAAGGACAAGAAGAATGTATTCAAGTTCGGAAACCTACTGATATTTTTGTATTTTTACTTCTCGGGTGCGATACCAAGAGTTGGTAAAGTTCAATGGTGTAATGATATGCCAGTAGCTATTAAGATCTGGGATAAGTTATGTGGACTTGGTGATTGATAGACCCGCAAAACAATCCTGTGGGGACATTTTAAAAATTTTCAAAACTTGATGCACTCCAGAGAGAGAATTCCTACTGTAATAGTGGAGCAGTATAAAGATAATATATGCTTCATGATAGACATTGACCAGTGTCATATGGAAGCTGCTAATCCTAGAACAATTTGGATCATGCCTATGGGTTGTGAAGTAGATGAAAACATTCTGAGGATGTATGCAGAACACCTACTAAATTCACCACTAGATCAAAGTGAAGAAAGGTTTGGTACTTATGCAAAGAAAAGCTTACAAGTTCATTCAGAATTGAAAAAGCCCATGTCAATTAGAAAGGTAAGGAAAGAGATAGAAGCTTTTGTAGAGAGTATGGGTCTTCTAGTGGAAAAAATGAAAGAAATAAGAAGGCAAAGAGAAGAAGTTGAAGCAGCTAAGAAGAAAGATAAGGGAGAATCAGCTGGTCTGGGAACATCTTCTATTAACACTAGATCTACTAGGAGTTCCCCTACAGCTTAGTCAAATCAAGTCGAAGCCTCTGGAAGAATGAAGAAGAATAAAAGATCAAGAACTTACAAAGCTGTACCCACAGATACAGAGGAAGAAACTAACTCAAAAGAAGTAGTAAGAGAGATAAAGGCTATTGGGACACATGCTGCCAAACTAAACAAGAGAAAACCTTCCGACAAAGGTGAAGAAGCAAAGAAAAAGACCAAAGTTGACAAGCCCAATATGTCTATGGAGGAAGTTGAGAATGGAGCAGTAAATGATGGAAATATCATGCCACTCTATGACCTGTATGAGTCCTTTCATGAATCCGACAAGAATATTCTTGAGGAAGCTACAGTTAAGCACTTGAATGTTTTCAATAAAACTCTGGTTGAAATCATGTATGGCTTGCTTACAAGCCTGTATGATGCTTTGGAATCTAGGAGAGAGAGTGCTAGAACAAAGGAAGAAAATTTGAGGAAAAGAGTTCTTGCCGATTTGTGCCCTGAAATGACAAGTGAAGAAATGGATTTATTTCTTCAAAAAGCTAAAAAGGAATTAAGAAGAAATTTAGGAGTAAATAAACTCATGATTGGTGATACTGATGCTGTTATTAGTGAAACTAAGCTAATTTTTGAAGAATATTTGTCAAAGGAAAGGATAAATATTGAGGAGATCAATACTGAACATGTTCAAGGCAATGAGGAAGTGAATGTGAAGGTAAATGAATCAGAAGAAGGGAATGTGAATGAGGAGAACATGAATGTGTTTGATCCTCCAGTATTTGAGGATATTTCGACTTCTCCAAATTTAGAAAATTCAGAGACACTTGTGGTAACTAAGGTCCAAATTGAGGTGATTGCTGAAGAAAAGGAGGTGCATACTGAAGAAACTGAAATGCCTAAAGTCAATCCTGAAGGTGAATCTAAGGTTGAAAAAGGAAAGCATCAAGAAATCATAATAAAAGAGGTAAAGGAATCTCTGTTGGAGCAACAGGATGAGTCAGATCCTGAGTTGGATGAAAACTCAATTAACCTTTCCACTCTGTCTCTAATCCAGATGTTGAAAGTCACCAAAATTGCTCAAGCTAAAGCCAATGAGAGGATACTGAAATCTCACATTGAGGATAATGAACTGCTAAAACTTGCATCTGGAGTTCTACAAAAAATGATTCTTACATATGTTATGGACCCATCAGGCTCCTACTCCAGTGAGTTGAAGAAGTTAATAAACTCTGTAGATTCTCATTTTGAATCTTTTGAGAAATCAACTCTAGCTAAAGTGAAAAAGGAGTTCAAGGAGAAGAGAGTTGGTAGCCTAAAAGAATTGATTTCCAAAGACAAAGCTCTGTTGAGTACTTGCATAGAGAATATTCAAGGTGCTATATCTAAAGGAGGAAAAGTGTACAAGTCCTACTTAGTCTTGTCAAAAATTATTGAAGCAAATGAGAAGCGGCTGAAAGACATTGAGCAACAGTTGGTTACTACTTCCAACACTTTTGACCCATTAGCCCATAGTGTTTGTCATCAAGAATGTAAGGTAATGTCTTTTCTCAATCAAATAAAGAATCTAAATCTTGAAAATGAGAGGATTATTAGTAGAGTATGTGAACTCAGGGGGATAATAAGTCCTAAAATTGAGACAATGGTAAATGCTTTGAAAGAAGCTAAAGGTGTTGTGACCGCTCCTGATTTGGTAAGTCTTGAAGCAATAGAAACCTTGTCATATCTTCTCTATGGTCATATTACCATATTGGAGAGTCTAAAAATTGTGTGGGACTCAAACTTAAGTGGACTGAAGAATGTCTTTGTAGACGTCTTCAAATTTTTGTAAGTATCCATATATGGTTGTACAGTTTTTGCAATTTTGGATTCCCCAATTTTGTCATTGATGTCAGAGGGGGAGAGAGTGAAGTGAAAAATGCCTTGATTTTCTTAGGGGGAGCAGTATTTTGTATTTTGGCAGTGTGCTTATCAGTTTCGACACTTAGTCATTTTTCACTAAGTGTTGCCATCAATTCCAAAGGGGGAGATTGTTGGAATATGGCTTCTAGGTGTTGTCATTAATGGAAACTGAAGTCATCCTCATGGTCTGTAGTTCAATATCTAGTCATACTGGCAGATAAAGTGAAATATTATGTATTATCGATAGATTACTTGAGGATTAGGGTATCTGGTCAGATAGCTTCATCGGATCATCGTTTTGTGCTGTGGATCTCTGGAATTGCTTGTTGAGCACGTGGATCTTCTTATTATTGAGTTTTGTGGTGTTCCATTAGTTGCAATATGAGTTTGGAGGTTCGGTAGGATATTTTCTATTTATTTGTTTGTTGTAGCCAACTTAGTGAATGTGGCACAATTTGGATGTGTTAAGTGAAATAATATAAGATGTTATTATGGTCAAATGATTAATTATGGGTCCTAGCTATGGACTAGCTGAATTGTTTGGATACACATCAAATTGTTCATGTTTTGGGTTGACAAATTGTAAATATTCTTAAGTTTTATTGAGCCGACTTGTAGCGATTAAATCCTTAGTCACGGATATATTTAGATGATCGATTACATCATTTTGTGTAGTGGAGTAAGTGTATTGGTGTATGTTGTGAATATCTAAGGAGTATTTGAGCGATATCATGTACAGTTTCACTTGCACATAAAGATTTTGTATGCGAACTTGAGCAGAGCAGAGCAAAAGTTCAATATTAGTCAAAAGGAAAAAAAATCATCATTAAAGCTTAACCAAAATTGTAATCAAGCATTAGTAGATGCTATCCATTCAGTTCATTTTATTTTGGATCTATTCCAAAAATTTGTAAGGGAAGTGAGCCCATCCTCTTGAGAAGTGAGCTCTAGGCAGTGAGCCTGAATGCAAGTGCATTCCCATTTTGTAATATTTCTTGAGTATACTTAGAACTTATTGTGGATTGGCCATCTATCGTGGTTTTTCCCCTAATAGGGTTTCCACGTAAAAAAATCCTTGTGTTATGGTTGTATGGTTTCTTGCTTTCTCTTTTTGCATATTACTTTTGATTAAATGTTGAAAGTGGATTAAAGGTCAGAATAATAAATTTATTTTTTGTAGAACACTGATTCACCCCCCCTCTCAGTGTTGCTTGTTTCCAACACACTTATTGTCAAGAGGGTAGCTAGAGGAGAAGGTAAGTATTAAGGGAAATTGCCTCTTAAATGTTTTTCTTGCAATAAGATAGGTCATTTTTCCTCAAGGTTTGTGGAAAGAAAGTTTAGAGTCTAAATCAAGTTCAGATCATTCCGCCGAATCTGGAAAATCAAGAGGAAGAAACTAGTGAAAGTGCAAAAGTGAGATCACAAGAGCCTGAAGTTCAAGAATACCCTAAGAATCCAAGGTATGCAAGACTAAATCATTCAACAGATCAGATTATAGGTGATAAGAACAAAGGTGTTCAAACTAGGAGAAGAATATTGTTTGATCTCAAAGACTGAGCCTAATAGTGTCAATGAAGCATGCAAAAATGAACATTGGGTGGAAGTAATGAAATAAGACCTACTACAAATTAAGAAGAATGATACATGGATTCTTGTTCCTAGACCTAAGGACAAAAAAGTAATTGGAACTAAATGGGTATTTTGGAACAAATTGAATGAGAAAGGTGAAGTTGTTAGAAACAAAGCAAGACTTATGTGTAAAGGATATTCTCAGATGGAAGGAATTGACTTTGAAGAAAATTTTTCTCCTATTGCTAGGATTGAAGCTGTGAGACTATTTCTTGCTTATGTTGCTTACAAAAACTTCAAGGTTTATCAGATGGATGTCAAGTCAACATTTCTAAATGGTGAACTAGAAGAAGTGTATATTGAGCAACCTGATGGATTTCAATTGATTGATTAGGGAGATATGGTTTTCCGGTTGAAGAAAGCATTGTATGGAATTAAGCAAGCCCCAAGAGCATGGTATGCTAGATTGGAAAATTATTTGTTGAAGATTGGATTTAATAAAGGTACTACTGATAGTAATTTGTATTTCAAGATTGATCATGATAAAGATTTTATTGTTGAAGTCTTTGTTGATGAGATCATTTTTGGAGGAGATGATTGTTTGTGCATGAAGTTTGCTAATGAGATGCAGAGTGAGTTTGAGATGTCTATGATTGGAGAAATGAAATTCTTTTTTGGACTGCAAATTACTCAGCTAGATAGAGGAATCTTTATATCTCAATCCAAGTATGTGAAAGAATTGCTAAAGAAGTTTGGTATGGAAGATTCAAAGCCATTTGGTACACCTATGGTGGCCAGATGTAAGTTGACACAAGATGATGATCTCCTAAAACAAATCATACTAGATACAGATCCATGATTGGTGGATTGCTCTATTTGAATCAAAATAAACCTGATATCATGAATGTCATATGCATTGTTGCAAGATTTCAAGCTGATCCTAAGGAATCTCATGTGATAGCTGTGAAGAGGATTTTCAGGTACTTGAAGGGGACAATTAATTTTGGCCTATGGTATCCTAAAGAAGATGACCTTACTTTGAGTGCCTTTATTGATGCTGATTGGGTAGGATATGTGAATGACATAAAGAGTACTAGTGGTGGTGCATTTTTCTTTGGGAAGAAGCTAATTTCATGGTTAAGTAAGCAGCATAATGCCATTTCTTTATCTACTGCTGAAGTAGAATACATTACTGCTGCTAACAATTATACTCAAGTATTGTGGATGAAGCAGATGTTGAAAGATATCAGAGTTGTGTATAATGAACCTATTGCTATATTCTGTGATAATTCAAGTGCAATTAACATTTCTAAGAATCCGGTGCTACATTAAAAAACCAAGCATATATCTATCAAGTTTCACTTTTTGAGAGAGAAGGTGAGTGAAAATGAAGTTAGATTGGAGTATGTGCCCACTAAGGAACAAATTGAAAATATCTTTACCAAGCCCTTGCCTAAGGATACTTTTGAGTATCTCAAGGGGAAGCTAGGGGTAACTACCCCTCCTAATCAAAATTAAGATGCATTGACTTGCATTAGTCTATGCATTTCATAGTCATATCTTGTGATCTAGATTGATGTTGTGGTGGCTACTACTTAGTGGGAGTAGTCAGATGTTTAGAAATGTGGTTCAGAGTTTGTGTGGAGAACGATAATGTGTACCTTTCTCATTGATGTCAAAGGGGGAGAAGAGTCATGTGAAAAATTGTGAAAGAGTTAAGGAGAAAAGAGTCAAAATATAAGGGGGAGAAAGTGCTAAGAGAAAGTATCATTGATGGTGTTTTTCACGTCATGTGTTGCCATCAATTACAAAGGGGGAGATTGTTGGATATTTCTGATATTTGGTTTTCATTGATGTCAACACTATTTCCATTAATGTCTTTAAGGCCGTATATGTTGAGGATATTGAGAAAATTGTAATAAAATAAGTTGTAGGTTTTCGGTGATGTAGTGAAGTTTAGTATGATGGCTAGCTTAGTATATTGATGATAAGAGGTTGTGGATTAAAGGGTTTGTTGACAAGTATATCTAGTTTATCCACATGAATTTTCAAAGGTTCACATGAAGATTTGATTGAGTTATGAGTATATGTGTTCTAACAGTTGTTCTGTTGCTTTAGTTGGTGTTTTTGAAAGAAGATGATGTGATTATAGTAATTTGAGTTGTTACAAATGCTTCAGTGGTGATTCATGATGCTTGTGGATGTTTCTATATTGTGCTCTATCTGTGTTTTTGGTCCACATTGATCGTTGTGCTCACGATTGGTGATTTTCTTCTGTGAGTTCATGTTTTTCATGATCATGGCCGACAAGGTGATTGTAGCGTGTTGCGGATCTTTGAGGCATAATTTTTGAAGGTGTTTCATATTTGAAGATGTTGTTTTGGGTCCTTAATATGTTCTGGCCAACATTTTTTGTTCCGCATTGATAAATTGTTTATTGATTTGGGGCGACAGTTTGTACATGTTTCATATTTTGTTGGGGTGACATGTAGTTGATGTTATCCTTAGTTGCCGGTATATATGATCGATTGTTTATACCATTTGATGGTATGGTGTGTGATGTATGTTGTGTGCTAAGTGTGAATAATGTTCTAATCTTTCAAAGGAAAAAGTAAAGTGTGAAGAAGAGTGAGTAGATGAAAGTGTTTATGTGCTTAACCGAAACTGTAATTAGGCATTAGAAGATGTTATTTTCTCAGTTCAAAATATTTTAGATGTAATCCAAATGTGATTGTAAGATAGGGAGTTTTCTTTTGGGAAGTAAGCCTTTTGTATTTGAGTAGTGTGCTTTAGTTAGTGTGCCTGAATGCATGTGCATTCCCCATTTGTAATACTTTTAATAGGGTATAATCTTGTGGATTAACCTCCACCGTGGTTTTTCCCCTAATAGGGTTTCCATGTAAAAATCTTGGTGTTATGTGTGTTTTGATGTGGTGATGGTTTATGCTTTCATGTTTATCTATCAGATCTGAGAATAAGTTTAATTTGTATAATTTTTGTGACAACTAATTCACCCCCCTCTCAGTTGTCTTCCCTTGTGTTGCCAACACAAATGAGGTATAACACCATGTTTGAAATCTCAAATGAGAAGTGGTCACAAAAATTAAAGAATATGTTTGAACTAATCTTGAAAATATCATCAAAATTAATATGTCCTAACCTTTTGTGTCAAAGCCAACTTTCATCCTTCTATGTAGTGAGACACCTTTTTATATTTAATTTACTGAGGTGATAAATATCACTATCTATCCTACTTCCTTTTGCAATTAGCTCACCGATACTTGATTTTTTGATTTCACAACCATCAACACTAAAGGATAACTAAAATACCTTATCACACATCTAATTGACACTCAAAAAATTATGTTTGAAGCCTTCAACATATAAAACATCATGTGTCTTTGTTTATCTACCATCAAGACTTAAAGTACCCTTATCAAAAATTTTAGCAATAGAATTGTTTCCAAGGGTAATTGAACCACCTTCAAATTCCTTTAAATTCATAAAATTACTTTTATCTCTAGCCATATGACTAGAGAAACCATTGTCAATAATCCACATGTTCTTCCTCTCCTAAGCACATAATTCCATTTGAGCAATCAAAGACTTCTTAGACTTCTTCTCTTCTGAAACCTGCTTCTAGACCATCTCTGGAAAATCTTTCTTTCCTTTCTCCAGTAATATGGAATTCACAAAATTACTTCTACAGTTCCTTGTAATGTGTCCAAAATTGTTGCACTTGAAACATATGACATTAAAATTGAATAGAGGTGCAAATGCATTACTACTGACAATTTTTCTTCTTCTTACCAAAACTCTTCTACAATCCACAACCTTATGTCCATATTCATTACAACTAAAACAATAAATAGAAAAAGAAAACTTGACCTGGTATTATATCCTTGTTTTCTGAATCTCCTCCTTTTGTTCTACACTTGAATAAATTTGGCACTCTATGTCATGCTTCCATTACTTGTTGATGTCTTCTCTGATTTTGAACTTCCAAAACCTCACTTCCAAACTTGCCTTAGTACTCTTTTATGACTGTTCTGTCACTTTTTTCTTCTGATCATCAAAACCAACTCTGATCTTGTCTTGTGAAGCTTTCTGACCTTCTAATATTTGATCTAAGGTTTCAATGTACTTTTATTGAACTTCAATTGCAGTTGTTGATTTCCCTTCTCAAGATCTTTTTTGGCTACAACAATCTTTGCCTCAAGCTTTTCATTGTATTTGTTTCTTGATAGTAATTTATCTATCAAAACTTCTTCAACTCTTTTTTCTTCTTTTGCTAGAGTCTTCATATCAACAATCATCTTTTCAACAATCTTCATATCAACAATCATCTTTTCAACAATCTTCAAATATTTTGGTATTTTCTCTTTGGCTCTTCTTTTGCAATTCTAATATTCAACTTCTTGATCTCCTTTCTGAGCCATAAAAAAATCTCCATGAGATCTAATTCTTTTTCACTTTTTTCTTTAAAACTCATTGTTAGCATCACCATTAGTAATTTCAAAAGTCATGAATACAATTTTTTCATTTTAATCACTTGATGCATCTTCTTCTTCTATAGAATATTCTTCTTCTTCCTCATTAGTGTAAAAACTTCTATGCTTTCTCTATCCTTTAGATCTTCTCTGAAAAGACTTATTTCCATTCTTTTGTTCAAAATTATTAGTATTCTTATGGGAAAATTTAGCCATAAAATGTCCAACTTCTCATAGTGAAACACTTGAAAGGTAATTTACCTTTATACTTACCAGATCCTGTTTACAACTTTCTAACAAAATTTTCTTCTTCCAGATCTAATCCACAATCAAAATCTTGATCAACCCGGTTTAAAGATACTCTAAAATCAACTTCTTTCCTTATAGAATCTTCACTTTCAAATCTCATCTCAAATGCAATTAATGTTCCATGCAACTTAATCAACTTTAAACTATTCACATCTTTAGCTTCTTCAATAGCAGAATTCTTGGATCAAACCTTCTACATAAGGATCTGAGTCCCTTCTTCACAACATTATTCTCTTCTAGGGTTTCACCAAGACCTCAAATATGATTGAAAACTTCATTAACCCAGATAATGAGTGTAACAATGTTCTCATCTTCTTTCATCCCCAAACCTTCAAATTGAGCTCTGTAAGTCTACAACCTTGCTTCTTTGACTTTATCATCACCTTCATAGATAATTTCCAAATTTTCCCATATATCCTTTATTGTTCTACATTCCATCACCTTTGAAAACTCAGTGTTAGTCAAAGTACATAAAAATGCAATCCTAACCTTAGTATTGATTTCATAAGCCCTCTTTCCAATATGATCCCTACGAGGGTTTTTTAGGAATTTTATATCCCTCTACAATGAATTCCATAAGTCCGTACCTAAAGCCATCAAATATGGCTCCATCCTGACTTTCCAAAAAGAAAAGTTAGATGCATCAAAAATTGGTACTTTGTTTCTAGAAGAACTATCTTGTGCCATCCAGGATCTACCTTAAGCTATTGGACTCTTTCAAAGGAACTTAGCTCTGATACTAATTGAAGGGCACATAATCTACTAAGAGTCATAGTGAATTAGTAGATCCAAACAATTACAACAATTCTGAAAACCTTCACAAATAATTTATAGATTTTCAACATAAAGAGCACTGAACCATACAAGCTAGTAAGTTAAGCAATTAAAGAACAACAAAAGATAACACATAACACTAATTTTTTTGCATGGAAACCTAGAATGGGAAAAAACATGATGAGAAGATCTCACAAGAAAGAATATAATAAGGAAATTTTATAATATGAAGTAGGCACCAACCTATCAGAGACACCAATCCCCAAAAGATTCAGTAGGCACCAACCTACAGGAGACACCAACCCTGTTGGAACAATACAATAGGTAGAACACCAATCCTACTAAGATAGAAATAATGGTAGGTTTGAAATATACCTCTGAATTGCACCAAAAAACACATTGATACTGGCGCTCATCCTTCTATCATATACCTTCCACTCATTACACAATTGTACATATCATTCTTGTACATTCACTGTAATTATTAATTACATTCAAAGCATAAACACACTGTCTAAGACACACACAATGCATCTAAACATTTGAAATATTTAAATGACACTACAATAACACTCTTCTATGTCGATTAGGGATTTGCACCAACCTAGACAACATAGGACAAACCTAAATTCATGAAGCGTGTAATACAATAGTCCAAACTTTCCACCAAAAGCACTTGACACCTTGTGCCACCAAGGGAACCTTAAACAGGTCCTATCCTCACTCCACATGCTTGAATTGAATTTCACACACTTGTAGCCATTATCACACATGCCTCAAAATTGGAATAGCTTGATGAAGCTTCTGATATATCAAACTCCTCACACATTGATTCGTGCCACTAAAAACTTAGGAAACTAATAGAACTAGTATAGGCATATCTCCTTCCAAACTGCAGAGCTACAACACATTTATGAAAGAAATGCCACCCATATTAAATAATCCTTCTGCCCAAAAGATATTCTTCCAGACCACCACACTCATTGCAGACTACATACTTGATATGTTATAATAAACTCATTAACTATTTGAAGGCAGTCACACCACAACTAACATGATACAAGATATGATAGATTAGAAAACCTACACAACATGCTTTCAAAACCTTTTGATTACTATCAATACTTGTACTCCTACAATATTTATTCATCTTGACAACCTTCACATCTGATAGCCTTGACATCCTTTGATAACCACTGTCAACAACAATGACCTACTGACATCAGTTTGAAATCAATGACAACCTATGCTCAATAATCCCCCCTTTGGCATTGATGGCGATCGGAAAAATGTTGGGACCACCAAAACACACACTAGAAGAGTAGAAAGAATAAGTCTGAATGATTCATGTTTTGTCCCATTTACTCCCCCTATGAAAGATATGACATTGAATAATTCACTTTCTCCATAATTTAGTATTTCCTCAATTCATCTCTTTCCCCCTACAATGGATATATTCTTTCTAAGCAATTTAGCATTTTGAACTCACTTTCCCCCCCTTTGACATCAATGGAAAAGGATCAACATGCTCACATTCTCCCTATATTTGATATCAATATGTTCACTTTCTCCACCTAACTAGTATATTGCAGCATCCAAAACCTTGTTCTCAGATAGACTCTCCCTAAGTCCATGCATCACAACTTCTGAACAGCTTTATGCAAGAGCACCAAACCTTCTTGTAGTAGGGAAACCAAGCTCCCCCTCACCTTGTGCTTTCCTCTTGAATCAAGAGGAGGGAGTAAAACTCCTAAATTCTACTGGAGAAACTCAAATATCTCCTTAGGAAGTGGCTTTGTGAATATATTTGCAACTTGTTCTTAGCAACCTTCTCCCTCAAGAAATGATATTTGATTGCAACGTGCTTTGTTCTTGAGTGCATCACTAGATTCTTTGAAATATTTATTACAATTATGTTATCACAAAGAATAATGATAGGATCATCAAACTCAACCTTCATCTCCTTCAAGTTTTGCTTCATCCAAAGCACATGAGTGCAACATGATGCTGCAACAATGTATTCTACTTCTATTGTAGATAAAGAAATTGATTCTTGCTTCTTACTCAAACAAGACTCCAAAATATTTCCAAGGAAGAATGCACTGCCACTTGTGCTCTTTCGGTCATCTACTAGTGTAAGGGCACCCATAGTGCTTTCATGCCCCCAAGGGGTCAAAAGTTGATATTTTGCTTTGTTTGACTTGGTTGAATGTAATAAGGTCTTCTAAGACCATGCCTTATGTGTTTGAGTCGATTTTGAGTCATTAAGGCTGAGTTAGGGTCTAGATGTAAGAAATTGTCCAAGTTGCACAATGTTGTAAAAAACAACTTTTGCATTTTATTGTCAAATTGAAGTTTGGCTGGAATATGAATGGTTGTAAGTTGAAAAGTTGGTTGAGAAACATTGGAAAATGGTTGTAAATGTTTAAAAAGGCCTTGTATGGTCAACACAAAGGTTAGGATGATGAAAGGATGAGAAAACATAGTGTATTTGAAGTGTTGATAAATGAAACCCTTGTTTTTTGTGCATTTTTCCTATAACAATCATGTTCTTTCATGTGGTACGAAACTGTACGGCCTTTGTATGACCTGCACTTGGTCTGAATCTACCCTAGGGTTTCCAGCGAGCAAGAAATTTCCATATCTTTTCTTCCCACCATAAAAAATCTATAAAAATTGGTGAAAAGTTCTATTTTGAGGGTATCTAAAAACCCTTTAGAGGATATTTCATAGTTTTTCATTTTGATGGAGTTACTAATGAATTTTTGCTTGCATTTGTGTGTAGATAGTCTAAAAAAACCCTCTTAGAAGTAGGACAACCAATTTTTGAGGCCCTCCATACAAAGCAACCCTACCTTATTTTTGGATATGTGTAAAAATGGCTAAATGGGTGTCCTAAATGAGTCCCCTTTTCTATAGATCAGGTCTGGGTCAAAAGATATGTCCAAAAGACCTTTTTGAAGGCTACAAGCAAGAATGAGGGTTTGTGAAGGAAAACCGAATTTCTAATGAACAAAAACACTTGTTTAAGGTTGTTTTGAGTTTGATTACCCCTTCTCTACATCATCTACACAACCTTCCCAATTTGCATCTATGTATGTTATAAGAGTGGAATTTTCACTCTTTGGATACCAAAGACCAAATTCTTCAATAGCCTTTAAATACCTAAAAATTCTCTTCACTGCCTTTACATGAGTATCTTTAGGTGCTGTTTGAAATCTGAAACCATTCCAACTGCCTACATAATATCCATTCTGGATGTTGTCACATACAATAATTTTCCAATCATAGACCAATACAATGTTTGATCTGCCAGAGTAGACTCATCATCCTTGCTCAACTTACACCTAATAACCATAGGTGTTGCAACAAGTTTGCAATCTTCCATTCTAAACTTTCTTAACATCTCCTTTATGTATTTGTGTTGTGAAATAAAAATCCATTTTTCTGATTGAACAATCTGCAATCCCAAGAAGAAATACAATTCTCCTAACATAGAAATCTCATACTCATTCTGCATAGCCTTATGAAAGTTCTTGCACATTTCATCACTGCTTCCTCCAAAAATGATGTCATCAACATAGACTACAACTATCAACATTTTTTCTCCTTCTATTTTTATGTACAAATTATTGTCCACATAGCCTCTCATGAATCCTTGTTGCTGCAAGTATCCATCCAACCTTGCATACCAAGTTCTAGGAGCTTGCTTGAGTCCATACAAATCCTTCTTCAATCTGCATATTGTTGAACACCTAGAATACTGAGAGGGGGTGAATCAATATTATTAATAATTTAAACATTCATTCAATGCATCACATTAAACTTACAGTAATGTATATAAACATAGAAATCATGCATCACATCAAAGAACATAAGAACACCAAATTTACGTGGAAAACCCAAAAAGGGAAAACTATGGTAAGGATTAGATCACAATATAGATATTGTAACTAGTTACAAAGTTTGATACAATTAGTGGAACCACTGTCCAAAAGAAGAAAGGCTCACTACCAAAGGGATCATTGCTCAAGATAGAAAGAGATAGAAGAAAAGGTGGCTCACTTCCAAATATGAACTACTAATAATGCATCTAACTTATGCTGAAGATACGATTCCATTGAAGCTCAAAACACTAACTTAGCACACTTCATTCTTCACCTCAGAAACATTTCACACTTCTCTGCATTGAATCTCACACACACTTAATTAACTTGCATCTCTCTCACTTCATCACATAAGGAATTAACCTTGTATATCTATCACAATAAACCAAAACATAAATTAGGTTAGCCTAATTGATGTATTGTGCAACACTTCATCATGTTGGCTCAAAACTCAATCATACATGCCTTGTGAAGAGAATAAAAGTGTATAACACATTAACATAGGTCAACATGACCTATAATTATTCCCATAATATCACTCCAACCCTCCTTTAACTCCACACAACTTTAAACCTTTTAGGTTGGCCCTATTAGGAAGTAATAATAGAATGAACCATCTATTCACTCAACTTGACACGTGAACAACCAAAACACTTGTCACTTGGAGAAAACATACTACAAGCATCCTCAAACACTTAGATGCAAATCCACATACCAAAATTTTTATTCATGGTGGAATACAAATCATATCAATCATACACACTATCACAGTTACACTAGTATATCCAGACTGATACTCTGTCACTATTGTCTTCAACTGTGAAAGACATCAAATCATGGAACTTTGGATTTAGTCTTCCAACATACCCAACCATTAACTTCAAATGGAATAACCAAATTATTTGTGGTAAAGAAATCTAGACCAAAAGACTAGTTCTCTGAACACTAATAAACTATACTCTTGGACTTAGGAAAATATCCAAACATCTGATCTTCACTAGACCACACTTCTACATCTATTCAATAGGTTATCTTCAGTGACAATACCATATACTGCTATGGCCATCAATCTTCATCAATCTAGCTGCTCAACTATCTCTTCACACTATACATCAATGAAAACTTCTATAGCATACAAAATCTTCCATCAATCTCCATATCCAACCATCTCCATACTATTGACATTGATGATGACACTTGTAGCACACTTGCAACAATCTCCCCCAATAAGTCAAGTTTCCAACAATCTCCCCCTTTGTCATTGATGGCAACACTACTCAAATTTCCAACCTTTTAAAATCTTCTCCCCCTTTTACATCAAGGGCAAAGGGGCCCTTAATATCAAACTATTTATCTTTCTACTATTCTCCTCTTTTGAAGATATATATCTGTATGTACATGGGAGTAACTCCCCCTTATTATTTCACTCCCATACTCATCTCTTTTCCAACAAAACTAACCAAAAATGTACTGCAAAACTATCTAATACATCTGCATATGTGCATTGCAATATAAAAAGCTATCTATACAAAAAAAATGTACAACTTAGCTTGTGGAGGGAAAATTTCCTTGATTGGACACCTTCAATTTTGCAAGGTGTGTCTCTAGATCATTATTTATTGTTTCCCATTCCTTAGCAAAGATAATTATTCCACACAGATTTTCAAACTTCAAATGGAGCTCTTCACCTTCTTCTGGAGAGTTGGGTACTGGATTTTGTTGTAGCATCTTCTCTGTATCACCCAAGATTCCAGTAAGAGAAGTAAGCCTTGCACTTACTAAGTCTCTAAGATGATTGTATTATACTATTATCTTTTCTTTCTACTCTTGTAGCTGGAAAACTAACCATGTAGATTTTCAATTGCTATCCTTGTTCTATCTGCATCTTTCATAGGATCATACACTTTGGAGGCCTTAACAATTTGAGACTCAATTGAGTCCATTTGGTCTTGTATGCTCTTGGTAGAAACAAGCCATTTCAAGCAAAATTGGAACAAAATTTTTTCTTCCTCAACACAATTCTGAATACCCTTTAAGTTGTTGTGCAACTTACCATGTGAAGTAGCACACTTGTCGGAAGCCTCTTCCAACCTTTTGTCATTTATCTTCTTATTTACTTCATTTTCTAACTTCTCTTCTATGTTGGTAGAATATTCATTGAAGGAATCAAGAAGGAGCCTTAGTTTGTTGTATACTAGACAAAGATTCATAAATGGTGGAATCGAGAATGTAGTCCTGCAACACTTTAACAACTTCATCTATCATCTTTGTGCTCTTTTGGTGGGTTTGTAGAATCTCCTTTCTATCAGAGGCATGGAATGCATCACCAAGCTGCAACTTGTGTAAGGGATATATCTTATCCATGTCAATGTATCCTTGTTGCATAGGAATTTGTAGTAACTATGCAGACACCACCAGTTGGAACTAAAATTGTATATCTACTAAACTCTTCAAAGAATCCTCGGATACTCTGAAGGATTCACCAACCATTCTAGTGCTTCCTTCTTCCATTTTCTCTTTCTTCTTCTCTTTCTCTCCACTTCCATAGTAGTCTTCTGCACTCTTCTCTTTCTCTACAAATTTCTCACCATCTGAAGGATGCAAGTTTTCATTCTTCTACACCTTATATTTCTCTACTTTTTTTTTCTTCCTCCTTATGTTCTACATTGTTTTCCTCTTCCGGGAGAGGCAATTCTTGTTTTTTTAATGCTTCTTTAGGGTACCATCATTCTTATCTCCTTCAACAATATTTTATACAATTAGAGGGACATTATATGTTATCATAAATTCTTGATCACCCTTAGGTCCAAACACATGTTCTTGTTCAACATTCTCAATAGGTTCATTGATCTCCGGAGCAGATTCATCATGCTTCATTTTAGTATCATCATTTGGAGACATGCCTAACTTCTTCACTAGATCTGCAACCTTTTGCAATGTTTCATCCTTCAACATTTTTATGTTTTCTTTATCCCTGCTCATCAAGATGCCAACTCTTTGCTTAGTTCTGAATTCCCTATTGTAAACTTGACCCAATCTTGCCTTGTCCTCATCCATTAGAGATGATCCAATCTTCTCCAAAAAAAAATTCCTCATATTTGCATCCTCTTTGAATGCCTCTCATCTTCTTGTGCTCAATATTCCTTTTAAGTAATCCATAAGTTGACTTTCAATTTGACTTAGAATAGTATCAAATGTAACCATGTATTTTATAATGGCCTCTTCAATTGTGGCCTTACTCATCATTTTCATTTGGATACATTTATGCAGTTTCTTCCAATACACTAAAATTTTCTATATTATTAAACAAGGAATCTAGTTTTAGAGGGTTGTGTTCCCTTACCAGAGGGGATTTTTCATTTTTCTTGATTTTTCCCTTAGGAGACTTTTCTCCTTCACCGAATTTATTTTCTTCCTTCGTCTACTTCTTTACTTCAATTTCTATGTCAACAATGTCAATCTTAACTTTATTTTACTAGTTTCTTCTCTAGAGGCTTGTGACACTCTCTTCTTTTGGATCAATTGAGGTTTTTCCTCTTCAATTTCCTCTCCATCATCACAACTAATATATCTTTCCCTTGTTGCTCTTTTTTTTCTTCTCCTCTGCAAAGTCTTCTATTGTTCTATAGGTGCACTGCTTGTAGCTTTCTTCTTCATACCAACTATAGACTTAGTTTTGAAGTCTTTTGAAATAATTGGAGATGGAGTAGAAGTCCTGATGGACCTTCTAGTGGTTGGTGTACCCTAGGGATCCTCAGATAAGGCTTTGATTTTCTTTGCAGTCCTCTTGGAAGAACAAACAATCTCTTCCAATTTTTCCTTCATTTTCTCCTCATTCTTCTTTATTTCCTTCTCCTTGTACTTCAAATGCACTTCACTAGATATCTCCTCATAGGTTCCCAACTTATCTACAGTAAGGTCTCTTGGTTTTCTCAACATTAGATCTGCAAGAAGTGCAATTACATCTTATGCCACTTCATAACACATTTATGGAATCCAAACTATTCTAGGTTCCATTGCTTCCATAATGCATTCATCTTTAGTAACCATAAAGATTATATCCTTGTACTTTTCAACAACACTTCTAGGAATCCTTTCTCTTTCTTGCATCTTTTCTTGAATGGTCTTGAAGAAGCCCCATAACATACTATCTTGATTTTCTATACTTCCAAACCTTCTTAAGTGATCTCTAATCCGAATAGCAATAGGAATACTATCCAACCATATAACATTATTTACACCAAGAAATTCTCTAAGAAAGTAAAAAAAAAAACATATGATAAGGGTACCATACTAGAATGGGCATCAAGAAACTTTTGTCTTCTGAAGGTTCTCAATCAACTATTGTCTTAGGAGCTCACATAGATCTATGTTCAAACCTTCTTTCACATCTGGTGAGAAGTATGAATAGAAGTTTCTGACACCAAATTTTCTCTATTGGTGTAGTATATCTTGTAGCATATAATCATAGATGCGTATTTAACTTTTGGATCATCTATATCCTTCACTGTGAGGGCACACTTGTCATATTTCGCTTAGGTGAGCTTCATAAACAATTCATTATTTATGACCTTCATCGATGGAGCGGGTCCTTCAGAGCATAAGCCCATAACTACTTTGATAGCTTTATTTTTGATTAAATACGACATATCTGACCACATAAACTTATCATGGATGTGGCTTAGCACATTACTTAATCCATGCATTTTCATAATAGTTCAAAAAATTGTTCCATACATCCAACTTCTTTTTTGTTAAACTTTCAAATTGTGGTTTCTAGTCAAAGTTATCTTTAGTGAGCTCATTAACCCAAAATTCTTCCAACTTCATCAAATTTAGAGTAGTTACAAAAAAAGGGGCTTCACATATCTCGAGGCGAAATCCATAAGATCATATGATTTTTGAAGTTTTAAAAAAATCATTAGAAAAAAAGAAAATAATAAAATAAAAGACATTGCATGAGGGTACTAGTCATATCCCACACACTTTGTGAGGGTACCCTAATCACCAAGTACACAGTAGCATTTCCCTCCTTTTAACTGTTGATGGTGGCTAGTTGCAGATATCAATGAATCTATCACCATCAACTAGAGCACAACTTGATTACCTTTCCCTTTCATCGTCAATAACTTTCCATCACTAGCCTTTTTTCTGAACAACCTTCAGTGGCCCTTAGAATATTTTGGGCTCTCTCAACATATTTCACCAAAAAACCATAGTAGTCAAGAATCTGACCAATTTTTTAGTGTAGGGGAATATATCATTGGAGAAAAGAATATTTTAGTAACTATCATTTGCTGACATCAACATAGTACCTTGCATAGAGCCTTTGATCCCTTCAATCATGTCTAAAAGGGGGATTTTTTCTTTCAATCATCTTGGGCATATGGTATCAAAATTGAGCAAACAAGATATCATTAGAAAACTAGTTTTGTGTACTTTCCATTGGTGTGGGTCTCATCATCAAATTTTGCTAGTAGTACAATTTATTCTCAATCAAAGTCAAATCATCAGTTTTTGCTTTTGAACTCATAATTTTTCACCTATATCTCCAATTTTCATGATTCTTACAATGTTGGAAAGGTATTTTAAAGCTCTTTAGATCAATTCATACACTTTTTCTAGAATCTTCCCTAGGTACATTTTATTCATTTTTTGTGATTTCACATTTTTGTTAATTACTTGGACATCTTGGCACCTAGAAATGACCTATTTACATGAGATGAATTCATTTGATTTGCTTTGCAGGCATTGAGGTCATCAATCTTTATTTTTTTTATTTGAAGAAGTATCATGGGTTTTTCTATTCATCCTTCTATGGTCATCCTGGAAAAGGATAATTATGAGTCTTGACAAAATAGCGCCTTGACACATCTCAAGTGGCTTGATATTTTTCCTTATTTGTATGGACTCATACCTACACTAGACACACCAAGGAGTAGATCAATATAGGGTATTATTAGTGATAATGTTGTAGGAGTAATTTTTTCTAGTATTGATCTTGAAACTATGTGTGTTGTATTAGAATTATTGATTATTCCCAAACACTTTGGACTAGAATTTGGGAGATCCATATAGACCCTAATATCTCTCCATTCCTAGAGGATCCTATTTCAAATTGTCTTATTCGCCTTGCAAATATAGATTACATACCCTTTGATGATGATAATTTAGAGGAGCTTGAGTATATCATAGGTCTTACATGTTTTGATGGTTTAGAGACTTGTCTTCTGTTGCAAGTATGAGCAAGTTTGGTTGTGTTGTCATTGATGTTGTTGTGCAGTTTTCGTACACATGCCCCGCTGAAGGCAGGGACCCTCTTTCGCTTTGGTTTTGGTGTCTTGGCCCTTTCATTTTGAGGTTTTATCTTACTTTGGCATGTGCTAAAATGTTTATTTTGATTGCCTAAGTGATCTCCCTAAGTTATTCATTGAAGATCTTTAATTTTGAGCTAAGTCCGGGTTTTCACTGAAGTTCGAGACTTTCCACCCCGGCCGGATTTTCCCGGATCCTGTTCAGACTCCGGTTGAACGTGGTCATTCAGAGATTTTCAGTCTTCGCGGATTTCTACATGGGCCAGATTTTTTTGGATTCCGTCCTGTCGTCGGGTTCCCAGGTTTTTTCTGATTGTCTTGTCGGCGACATTAATGTCTTCGTACGAGCTTTGAATGATGTATTTAATCGATCTTTGAGGTCTTTTATGCCGTTATGCTTATTGTTTGTCTTTGATTAAGCTGAGGTGTTTGTTCCTGAATGGTGTTTGATCTGATTTGAGGCATTTGAGTTTGAATTGGTCGATTTGAGTGGCGATTTCTAGTGCATTCCTGCCGCTGTTCTTTGTGGACGCCATTAATTTCACATTTGCTATTTCTGAGATCAATTTTTGCTTCACAATGGTATGTATTCGATTGCCTTGCCTCTAATCAATGATGGTGGATAGGGCTTTGGTGTTATAAAGTTTATTGGTGTTTGAATTCTTGAGTATTTGATCATTTCATGACTAGGGTTGTGTAGCAATGTTTGATTTATGGTCTTCCAAGTAAGTCCCGAACTTGTTTGTTTCTTTTCATTGTGAGAGGTCATGCTGGAGAAGTCATGAGTAAACACTATTAATGATTTAGCAGTTGAGTTGTTTGAATCCTGAGCTTTCTTGTGTGTTAATGGAGGATGTATAGGGTTTGAAACCTAGGGCAACACCATTTAACCTTATTTCGCCTTAAAACTAGCCTAGAATACTAAAGAAATCCATAGAAGGCTCATATTAAACTTGCCTTAGGATTAAATATTTGAAATTAATAATCAATCTCGTGTTCTGGGAAAAATTGTGATTTTGTATCGCGGTTCGGGTTTCGCGGTCAGTTCGGGATTTTTCATCCCTGGCGGATAATCCGTCTTTGGCGGATTTTCTCGATTCCCTCTGTTTTTCTGGAATCCGCTATTACTTTCGGAGTTTTGTCTTGTCCATGGATTTCTGTCTCACCCGGATTTTCTTGAAGTCCTGTGTCACCTGGATTTTCTGTAGTTTGCAAGATGTTTTTGCCTTCGCGAAAATCCGTCTCTGGCGGATTTTCTCAAAATCTGGTGAAATGTAAGGAAATATTGTATAGCATGATGTGTTAGTGATTTATGATGCATTTTATGATTAATTCATGCTATCTTATGATATCCTATGTGGTTTATTGATTGATAATGATTGGATTTAATTGTTAGTAGGTGTTTTCATGATCATTCTGTTGGATTTCGACTGGTCTGGAATTTCCTGAAATTCCTCCTTGGCTCAGATTCTGCGGACGGTCTTGAAACTCAAAGTTTATCAAGATCATTTTATATGAAATTTAATAACACCTTGATTGTATGGGGTTTATTCTAACGGTGTTTTTGATGGATTAACTTTGCCTTCCTGTGGTTTTTACTACAATTTCCATGTTGAGTGCAGGCTGAATCTAGCAAGGTAGTGACTAGGTCTTCAATGTATGAAGCAGAGAAGATTAAAATGGACATCAAAAGTAGAATTCCTGAGAGTAAGATCACTTTTGTCTGGTCAGAGGTGACTGATACAAATGTCAGACTGTGGGATTACGAGGATTTTAAAGGAAGAATGGCAGCCGAGGATCTTCCTTTGGTGGCTAGAAGAATGAAGGAGTCAGGCTTATCACATGTGGCTGGTTTTCCTTCCACAGTCCAGTGCTATGAGCTTGTCCTCGAATGTGAAAGGCACTATGATCAGGATACACAAAGAATTATTGGTCCTCAAGGAAGAGTTGTAGCGAATCTCAACCCTGTTTCCATTGCCCATACTTTTGATATGCTAGACAGATCTCATGTGGTGGCATTCAACATGAAGATAGCTCAGGAATTCTACGAAGAACAGACTGTGAAATCACAATAGCTCATCAATTCCTGGCTGGAGAAGCCGAAGTCTCATTATTCCAAGTTGCCTAAACAACTATTCTAGGCCAAATTCAAGAAGGAATACTATGATGCCATCACATTGCTCAGTAGGGTGGTTGGATTAAGGAATGCAGGTGTGTTTAAGAATTGGATGTGCCATGCTATTGTAAGGATGAAATGAGAACAAATTGACTATCATTGGGCTGGTGTAATTAGCAAAGTGATCCATGAGCAACTATCCAATGTGTTGCAGACCAAGACCTTCACGATGACTTTATACTTGGTCTATGCACTCGCGAGATTCCACCCATACAAAGGATTGAGTACAAAGGGAATCTTTGGATAGGATATTATTTATGATGTTTTCCCTCAGTTGCATTTGGGGAGCTCGAACTATAGGAGGGTGAATGATGCATTCACCATGCACATCACTAGATTACTTCAAGGTGCAGAACATGTTAGGATTTCTGACCAGGTTAAGGAACTTATCAAGAAATATGGGGCATGGTTTATTCAGTTCCCAACTTTCTCCTACATTCGGATTGATGGCTGCCAAAGGGCCCCCTTCAGACTTCCAAGGTATCCTACTAATCACATTCTACTATTGGAGGTTACTAGGCATATATGTGACTTTGATGCCATTGTTAAAAGAGACAAACATAAGACTGGATTTGGTGGAGACTTCCCCTTGAGGATTGGCACTAGAGAGGCTTGTCCTTCCATTGTTTCAGCTCAGGCTTCAGAAGACGAGATAACTAATTTTGGTTTATCCTTCCACTCTAAGAGATCAAGGTTTGACATCACAGGTGAAGCCCAAAAGAAGGCCAGTAGAGAGTATAGCCATAAGGTTGATTTGGAGGATTATTGGGCCAATTGCAGTGATGAGTTTGAAGTCAGGAAGAAGAAGTTCTCTTGGCTCCCAGTTGAATCAGTTCGACTATATAATGTGAAGGCAGTGCCTGATCAGCTTGAGGATGATGGATACCTGATTCAGGATCATGCTTATGAGGCAATAAGAGACAAGCCTATCGGTGATGTGGACTGGCTAGTTATCAAGTTTACCAGGATGTGGTTAAAGAATAAACTGTGGGAGCTAGAGAATGAGGGAGTGAAATGTACCTATGAGCTGATGGGCGATATGGATCCTCACTCCACTTCTAAAGAATCAACTGAGCAAAACCCTAAGGGAAAAGGTAAATTGGATTCCCCTTTCAAGATCAAAATAAAAGGTGTTCAAGAGGAGGAAGTCCAAGAGACCGAAAAGCAAAGAAAGCCAAAGGCTAAGAAGAGGACAAGGACTAAGAAGTCTGGGCAGAAGGAAACTGAAGGGAAAAATCTTGAGGTTGATGTTCCTGTACCCAAAAGGAGAAGAGTCATAAAATTTTTAGAGAAGGCAAGCTCCAAGGTAGGAGAGGAAGAAGTTACCCCACCAGTGGTGAATGTTGAAAGCTCAGAAGAGAAGGCACAGGTGTACACAAGGAGATCTAGAACTCCTTCTCCCAAGGATGGTGTGCCTAAAACAGACCTTCCTCCAGTTATTTCTCGTGAGGAGCAACATGATGATATTCCTTCAACCCATGAAGCTCATAGCAAGCTGGGTGAGTCAAAAAACATTGAGGAACATCGAGATACTGAAGGAGAAGAATTTCATGAGGGATATCTTTATAGTGCAGAGGCAGAAATTGATAAGGTAATGCAGTCTCCTTTGGTAGCTTATGCAGAGTCACCTGTTGGAACCGAAGAGGTTAAATCACCTCCAGTAGAAGAAGAAGTAGTGAAGGTTCCATCACCTATACATGAAGAAGAACATGTTGAAGGAAAGGAGGGCAAGATAGATGAGACTCCTGAGAAACATAATTTGAGTGAAGAGGCACCTAAAGAGCAATGGGAAGAGGAAAAAAAAGGTGAAGTGCAATTGGAATCCACTGTTCCAGAATGGTTGGACAAGGAGATAAGAAGAAAGCATGTTGTTGTGGAAGATACTCCACCCAATTGGGATGAGCTGCTAGCCAAGATTGGAAAAGACAAAGGTAAGAAGAAGGCTAGGGTGATCTCAAGAATTGAAAGAGATGAGGCCAGCAACAGAGTTGTCCACATTGCAAGCCCTACCCCGGATAAAAATAGAGATGATGTGGCTGGAAAGGATTATAATGTGCAGACTTTTAATTTAGGGACTACATCTGTTGAGCAAGATATTGAAGATTACTAGGGTTCCAGTGCAGTCATCTTGGGTAGATTGAGGAAGGAAATAAAGACTAAGCAGGAGCTAAAGAAGGAAAATGAGAATCTCAGGAAATTCTTGGAGGATCTGATGAAACCCTTGCAATCCATTAACCCCTCGGTTTCTGCTGCAAATCCTTTACCCCAGGAAACTATCACCAAGTTGGAAAAGATGAAGGCGTCCAATCTTGCTACTGCAAATTGGCTGCAAGGGGTGCGAACCAAAGGTAATGAAGCTATCAAGGATATTTTGTCAACTAGGAAAGATGCTATGAGGGCAGTTGATTGGTTGAAGGAGGTTTAGCTCAGGACAAAGAAGATACAAATCTCCTGTTATAGAAGACCAAAACTATCATGGAGTACACTAGGGATAAGTTAGTAAGTGATAAAATTCTCCCTTCCTCTGGAGCTGTTGAACCTTGGGAATGGTTTGAAGCACTGCAAATCAGGCAAAGGTGTTGAAGAAGATTTAAAACAGAGGAGGCAGATTGATGATACCCTAATTGGTGTGTACAATGGATCCATTACTTTCTTTAAGATTATGACAGGAAGGAGGAAGATCACCCCTAAATATTTGAGTTTGGAATAGTTGAGGAGATGGTGGCATGATGTTTATGCTCCAATCAGTGATGATTCTATTTCTGAGCATCAATTGGATGATGCGGCCACATACATTGCTGTCATTGATAAATACCTAACCTATAGGGTTGATTGGGATAAGTCGGTAAAGAAGTCTAGGGAGGAAATTGCATCAATTGAAAGGTGACTTAGGGTTTTTCCTTTACCACCTGTGGCCGACTTGGATAGTGTGCTTTTGAAGGTTCATGAAATGCTGGATCGAAATAAGGACAAAGGGGAAGGAAGTTAATGATTGGCTACATTGAGATTTGTGCTTCCCTATTATTTTGACATGCATTGGTCTGAGCTACATTGGAAATCCCAGGCCGACTTGGATGAAGTTCATGCATTTAATGCATATTTTATTCCATTTTGAATTTCTCTTGGCCGACTTGTTGTGCCTAATTATTATTGTAAAATCCTATCTAGGCCGACATGTCTTGGGGGTTCTATAAATATGGCATTTTGCCTCATTTGTAAGGGATAAGAAATTTTAGACATAGACACATAGAAGGATAGTTAAAAGCGAATTAAGTAGAGCAAGAGTTAGCAAGTAGTTGATCTCAAGCAAATATTTTAATAGAAAGCTGGAATTGTTGCTACAGTGGATAATTTGAAGCAAGTAATGACATTGTGATTTGGTGCCATACTTGTGTTTCTTCTTATCTTGCATAGTTCTTGTTATTTTATCTTTAGAATTTCTTTGAGGAAGATAGCATTTAGATTAGATTTGATTTAATGGTGTTTATGGTTTGATATTTGAACTGTTGTAGCAATCCATGGTCCATACTTTTCGCAACCAACTGATTGTTAGTTGCTTTACAAAGTTAGCCTGGACCTTTATATTCATTGTGCTTAGTTCAATTGTGAGGGTTTATTTATTTCAATCATAATAGGGTTGTTTGAATGAATGTTCATGATTTGAAAATCTTAACACCTTAGAAGATTGTACTATTTCTATAAGATTGTAGATTTATCTAGGTCGGTTGGGTGAAAATTATGTAATCAGCTTTTCGATAGATTACACAACTTGGACTTCAGCCACAACTATGTGAGATGTAAATCTCTCCTCTCGGAAAGGGGAGGAACCCTTCTTACTGCTAACAGAAGCAATAGTAAAACAAACAAGTAATTACAAAATGTACACGAAACTTACAGAGTCGGGGGGTGTGTTACATTCATCCTTCTCTCTTTTTTCAGAGAAGATGTTTACAATGCTTCACCGTTGGAAGTTCAGAATTCTTAATAACCTAAAACTAACAACTAGCAGTAATACCAATAGCTCTATCTCGTTAAAGCGAAGTGTAGAGATACCAGAAGTGATTAATAACAAACAAATAAAGTAAAAAGGGAAAGCTCACGAAGGCACAAAGTCGTTCCGTAGCTTTATCAGTGTTGGATCCGTGTAGGCGTTACCGTTTGCTACGTTAGAAGCACAAAGTCTTCTTAGACGCAGCAATTCTTCGAACAACATGAGCGATTACAAGCACAAAGTCTTGTAGATCATCCAACAGAAGTATCAAATAGCATGAACGATTACAAGCACAAAGTCTTGTAGATCCTTCGACAAAAGTATCCAAGAGTATGAATAATTACAAGCACAAAGTCTTGTAGATCATTCAACTAGAACATGCAAGAGCATGAATGATTACAAGCGCAAAGTCTTGTAGATCATTCAACCAATGATAAACAGAAATAACAAATGCAATCTAAATAATAGATGTAACACAAAGTTTACATAAACTACTTAGAGTCCTTCTGATTCTTCAAACTAATCACTACCAATAAGATCAACTCACAAAAGTATCAAATCCAATGTAAAGTTTGGCTTGCAATCCTTCTTTTTATTAATCAAATCTCATTCACAAAGCATGAACGCAAAGTTTCACAAATTTGCTTCAAAAAGGGCAGCACTTCATTGCAAAACACTCAAGGATCCTTTACAATGAAAATCCCTCGCATTATATAGAAAGAGGGATGAGCAAAAGAAGGAAAGAGATTGAGAAAATCAGGGAAAGTTAGGTGAGCTATTTTAGGAGATCTCACCTAAATTTGACCAAAGTCAAAGTGTAATTTGTTTTGAAAATATTACATCTTTGGACTTGGTGTAATTACAATTTACAAAATGACATTCGAAAATGTCGAGAAATATTTACAAGATGCATAATGGGATGCACCGGAAATGTCTAACATTGGAGAATAGGGGACTGCTTCACGTTTCTTTGCATTGGGCACGGAAGTCTTCAAATTTCCTCCTAGTCACCTACACAAACTTCTCATCTGGACCAACGGTGTAATCCACAATGGTGTGAATTCTCGTGATCGATCTCATGGCAGATGAGTGAACCTTTTTGCACCTGTCAAGATGCGTCTTCAAGTTGTCCAATGTGAGCCTTGTATCACAAATGATGTTCAGCGAAGCTTCTGAGAAGTCTGAACTATCAATCAAATTCATGATGGCTTCCTTGAAGATCTGGGATATTTCTGTGGTCGGCAGGAAGATACAATTTTCTTCAAGAAGTTGACCAGGCAACTCTCTGATACTTTTGTCAAGAATGGTGTGATGCCCATCGACATCTTCTTGTACTTGGTGAAGATCTTCTATGAGAGATTGAACCACTTGAATTCTGTGTTTCAGTGATTCTCTTACCTCTACGAACTTTTCTTTGTCAGGAATTACCCCAACCTCCACCAATTTGCTGAGCTTTACCTGTTTCATTTTCGACCATGACAACAGACATTTTTCCATGTCTCTGCGCTCCTGGGAAAGTACAATCTTTTCTTTATCAAGCTCTGTGGTGAGCTTGGCCAACATGGTAGTTTTCTCATCCGCAACCAAAATTATCTGAGATCCGCGTTCAATGATCTTTTCAACAAAATCATATAACACCCTGCCTTTGGAGGCGAATTTCTCAACTTTCTTGACAGTTGGGTCTTCAATATTTACCACTGTCAGCGGTTGTGCATTACTTGGAGAACTAGCTAGTCTCTTTACAACAGTGGCATAATGCTCTGCCCTTTGTTTGTACATGTTACGAGCTTGCTCTACTTTATCCAGCCTTCCTGCCAAGATATCCAAATGACTTGCGCATCGGCTTTTGCACTTTCATTGGTAACCTTGCCAAGCTGAACCTTTGTTACTATGTAGTCCTCCATATTGACATCACCTTCTTGATTCGGTGGTATGCCAATTTTAGCATACTTGTGGCCAGACTTATCAATGTTCAGCCTTGAGTACACTTTTGCCTTTTTCTTCCCTTTGGCTTTTGGAAGAACTATCTCTTCGAGGTCGAGCTCCTCTGGAGAAATCATTTGCTTTTTGCGCTTCGACACTTGAGATATTAGCCAAGGAGGAAGAAAAGAAGTGTGAACTTCTGGATTTACTGTCAATTCAGTCGCCATTGCCACTTCTGAAGTTATTGTCACATCTGAACTTACCATTGGTATCGTGACAATTGGAGAAGTATTTGTCATCATTGCTCCTGTAGTTGACACATTGAGCTGATCACGCATCGACTCATTCATGAAATGATTGAATTCATTTTCAGAAGTGATATCATACGTTGGCGAAGACAAGCTAGGAATGGACGATGGTGGGCTTGACAGTATATCAACCGTATGGATGCTTGTCACTGAAGGAGTATCAAGCTGGGTTGATGGTGCAGGGATAGGGGATATCTCGACTGCAGGAATGCATGTGGTAGGGATAGGTGACAAGGGAACAGGAGGTGGAGGAGTTCTTGAATCTAGAGGGGTATGAGGAACATTTGAAGTCACAGGTGATGATGTTCTGGGAATTTCTTCAACTACATTCTCAGGAGGAGAAGTAGTTATTATCATGCCCGGGTTCCTGTTGATCACCCTCTTGTCTCTCTGATTCTGGCTCACCTTCAAAGTCACCTTTAGATCCTTCTTCAGAATCTTCATCAGACTCTTGTCCACTTTCAGAAACCTCTTCGGCATCAGAGTCTGCTTCTGCTGAATCTTCATCTTCAACGGATTGGTCACTTGTAATTTCTTCTTCATCGGAATCTATCTCCTCCAGAATAGGTTTTTTACCCTTAGAGTGAGATGGATGAGATTCCGTGATTTCTGTCTCTTGGACAACTTGGGTATCTTTCTTACCAATAGTGAACTTGATCCTAGGACCTCTTCGCGAAGAAGTGGGAACGGCCGCTGATTTGTTTTTGTCGCGGAGTTCCTGCTGTTGGCGAGCTTCTACTTCAGACTCCTCTCCTTCTGAGTCTATTCTAAAACTTTTCATTGCATAACCATGTTTATGTAACCATTCTTCTGTGTTGGCTAGGATTGGCCTCAGCCTTTCTCTCATGCTGGTAACCTCTTTCCTAGACCATTGTATTGCAGGCAACGACCTTTTAGCAATGCCTTGCTCATCATAGACAGCGTTCGTGATATCACCTGGATCCTCAAAATCCTCTGGTAGGTCAGCGATACCAAGATCTCTGATTTTTTGAACTGTCAATCTACAATAGTCCATTTTGTGAATGGCTTCTTCATCTCTGCAATCTGCCCAGATGTCTTGGAAGCGGTACGTGTTGGTGACCTTTTGCAACTTTTTTCGACATCTCGGTGGTCGAAATCAAACCTATACCGTAGGTTTTGATGGTCATGATCTGCATTTCAGCATAGCAGACTTAGCTTTTGTGCAGTTTGGATAGTATATCGGCCGATGGTCGATTGGGAACTTGAACCCAAGCTTGTGGTTGCTTCTTCGTTCTTTCTGCCTGACATCAGCTGTCGCATGTTTCCATGAGAATCCACTTATCCGAAGGATAACGTGGTAGCATGTAGGGACAACCGGTGTAGCAGCCTACTCTCAAGTAAGTAAACGTTGGGAATTGGAGAAAAATGCATCCAACTTTACTTACCACCTTATAAGCCTCATCAGGATACTCTTCTTCTTTCCAAAGCTGGATCAAAGTTGAAGAGTAAAGGCGCAAAGAAAGCATCAGTGACCCGTCTGAAATGATGAAAGCTCTCCTTTAGCTCCAATTGATAGAAATATCTGTACACAGGCACCATCATTCGATTCCCTTTTGTAGATAGACCTGGGAATTGTCTCATCACAGCTGCTGCGTACACCAGGTAAGAAGTCATGTAGAACTTCAATGTAGAAGGAGCATTGATCAACTGCTCATGTATCTCATCATGATTTGTTTGCCCCAATCAATATGCACCTTCTGCCTTCTTATGATCCTGATGTATTCATACATCCAATCGTGAAAAGTGGATGATTCCGGAAAGCCCTTCGCTCTGCTTAGAAATGTGATCATATCCTTGACGTCATCTTTGAAGTCACTTCTCAGGAGTCCTTTCGGCCATCTAGAAACAGATGATCTAGGCTTCTTGAGCCATTGAGTGTTTATCAACTGTTTAGCTTTATTGGGATCAGCATCGAAGATCTCCTGTGCTTTTGATATAGAGATGTCAATATATTTCTCCATATGAGGGACCTTGAAGACAATGTCAAAGAAATCAGGGTCGAGTCTCAGAATCTCGTGCCTGGAAGAGTCGATCACACTTCTGCTTTCTCTGATGTAATGAGACGCAACTTGAAGAACAAACTCGGTATTGTGCGCAGCTATAGGGAGCATCGCCACCAAGTGGAGGTTGCTGTGTATGATCGCTCTCATTGAATCAGGAAGAGGCTTCGTCTCAGTTAGCTTTGCGAAGTCAACCAAGTCTTGATGACCAACTTCTGTATCTTTTATCTCTTCGACTTTGGAAAGCACCATAGTTGGCGGATAGACACCTTGATATTTTTATTTCATCTTGCCTTTTGCTTTCGAGGAAGAAGGAGGCTTAGTAGCAGTCATCAAAAAGAACTGGAACTCTGATCACTCTTGACTTGACGAGCTTTGAAAGTAGACTGCAATCCGTTTAGTCAAAACAAACATTAATTGTTAGGAAACATGGGAAAGCGCGAAATGAGCATGAGGATGGGAAATCATGAAGCGGATGATGAGGCATGCAAAACGATACACAAAGGCAGAAAAATGAGGCTCAGGAGTGCACTAGTCGAAAATGAAGTTCATTTGGGAAGGTCTAGAGAAAACTTGGAAAAAGTGTAAGGGCGCTAAAATTCAGCGCCCTTACATCTCAGAAAAATTGCTTTTGATGCAAGGGCGCTAAATTTTAGCGCCCTTACATTTTGCAGTGTTAGGAATTTTTTGACATTTTCAAGATGTCACAGCGCTAAAATTCAGCATTTTTGCATTTTCTTGGCAATTTTGAAATGTAGATGTAGGAATGAATGGCGAGGGCGCTCGTGCTTGTCAACATGCAATTTGTAACATGAAAGCTTTGAGGATAATTTGGTTTGTCTTTGGATAGGGTTGCAATTCACACCATTATTATTTTTGCATTCAAAAACTAACATTCTTTCTTTCCAAGTGATAGATCTCTTCAATGTTCACACCAAAACGAATAGAGAGGGAGACAAAGAGATTTCAACACAAACACATTGGATAGATACAAGTTCTCAAGGAAGATCGCGCATAGAGGAGAATGGGGAAAGAAACGCGCTGGAAGAATAAGGAAAGAAACGCGTAGGGTTAGGAAAGAAACGCGTAAGGAAACAAAAGCTCGCCATTCTTTACACGATGAAGACAAACAATGAATAGAAAACGCGAATGGAGAGAAGGAATGTGCGTTGAAAAGAAAAACGCGAATGAAAGGATGAAACACGTAGAAGTGAAGAACGCGACAGGAGAAGAATAAGGAAAGAATGAAAAACGCGAATGAAGAACACTTGATCATATACAAAACGTAAGAAGAAGACAATGCAAAAAGACTTACCCGAACCAAGGCGCGAAACTTGCTGAAGAAAGAATGGCGAAAATCTTCAAAAAACGTGTTTTGCAGTTGAGATGCAATTCGCCCAGCAAGAGGAAGAAAAGAACAAAGCACATAATAATGAAAAATGGCGAATTAGAAGACTCTTAAGTGAAAAAGAAAATCAAAAACCTAACTCAAGTCGAGCAATAAATTTAGGCACGAAAAGTGGCACGATTGACGAAAAACGCGAAAACATGAAGAAACGTGCCAGAGCCATGAAAAAGTTTAAGTGGCGAAGGAAAATGTAATGGCTAAAATTTAGCGCTATTACATTTTTTGGAAATTTCACTACATGCAGGGGCGCTAAATTTTACGCCCTTGCATTTTCCAGATTTAGCCAATTTTGGCTTTAGGGCAGAGCGCGCACTTTTTCAGTGCCACTGCATTTTTTGCAATTTGCTAAGTATGAACAGTGAAACTTTGCAAAAGATCTTGTTTCGAAGGTCTTCGCGAGGCAAACATAGGGAAATGCTCGAATTGACTATTCGAGGCTTGGGAACGCATTTTGAGGTGGCTTGAAAATCACTTCGTTATGCGTGCTTGAACTTCACGAATCCTAGGAAACAAACAAGTTTCGTAGGGGGGTTATCCGTGGAACGAGCGCTGCTAGATTCCGTAATAACAAGGTCAAGTAGAGATTAGTTTTGAGGGATTGGTCCATTTCAAGTGTTTTCCATTTGCATTGTTAATCATAGGAGTAGTATTAAGTTGGAAATATCTTTGAAACCCTTATCTTTTGTTATTTCTTTGATTATTGGGTTAAATTTAGGATTAAAGTATCATCATATTGCTAGATCTGATAAATTGATTCAATATTTTGCTTGTAGTAAGGTCCCATTGTGATTACCAACATTTTCACATTATCACTGAGTTGTTTATGCATTGTCAAGACCTAACATTAGAGACCTTGGGGTTATCTCTTGAGGCTTGCTGATAGAGATTTACCTTTCAAGTGAGATAGGATATTATATTTTGTCTGAGTTGTTGCTGTGCAGAAAACATCATCAACAAATGTCAACATAGTAAAGGATGTTGCAGGTTGTGCATGCACAGTTGAGATGCTGATGAGATGTTGTGAGTACACAAAGCTATCTTTACGATGTTGCAAATGTGCTAATATGATGGGTTACCAAGTGCTTTTGAGAAAATTAATAAATGGAGAAGTTAGAATTGAGGGTATGTTCAAAATGTGCTTTGGTATGTGCTCCAAATTTATTCTGTATTGGTCCTATGCTTGTGCGGATCTGAGGTGTTGTTTTTGGGCTTCTGTTAGTGACATCTCTTGATTTGTAGCTTCTAGTTTGATAGAGAATGAAAGTTGTGTTCATCGGTATGTGAACTGGTTTGACAGAGCTATTTGTCTGTGGACTGGGAGAAATGTTTTTGCTTCGTAGTCCTCCATTGGATTGTTTCAGGTCTTGAGGATCTAGAATATGTCTTGTAATGGTGTTCTTTGTGTTTTGGAAAAGATGTTCGTGGTCTAGTTCTCCAAAAGTTGAATTTTAGTCTTGCTGTATGTGTTTATAGTCTTAATGGACTAATAAGAAGTGTTCTAAGGTTGAAGGTTGTTTCAATTGATGTAGATAAGTCTAAAGGAATCTAAGATGTGTTACAGTGATTGGTGAAGTGTGTTGTGTGGTTTGTGTGTTATCTTCTTGATGTGGAAGTGTGTACTTCAAAGTTCATTTATGTTTTCATTAGGTTTGGCCGGCTTGGTGTTTACACTTCATACGAAGGATTAAGAATTAATTAAGGAAGCATGTGATTGCTCTGAGACAATGTTTTAGATCTTGGTTAAGTGTTGGTTTGGTCCACTCTCATTCCTTTCCATCATGGGAATGTTGGGTTGCTGACCTAATTTGAATTTATGAAATGAAGCGTGTGTGGCCGACTGCGGAGAAAGTTTGTAAGGTTGAAGATGGTATAAATACAAGTCGAGATATAATGAATTCATCATTCAATCAAGCCACAAGTTCGAGAAGTAGAGTTGTGTGAAAGTGAATTGGTAGTAGTACTTTAATGCGTTAGGTTCCTGAAAGCAGTGAGTTGACGGTGCCTACAATCCTTCTGATCAAGGCTGCGAATGTGTGTAACTTGCAGTGGTGGATCTTTCTATAATCATTTCTTTCTATAGGCAGTGAGCCTCCTTCTGGACAGTGAGTCCTATCTATAGGTTGTTGATGTAGAGCATCTACTGAACTTCAAGGGTACTAAGGACCCAAAACACAAAACATGAGAAGATCCACTAATCATTCACCAAATTCACTTCATTTTCACTTGTTTCCTCATGGCTAAAAGACACCAAATCTTCAAATATTGCTTCTAAACTCTTACTAGGACCAATTTCATCTTAACCATTATTATTTTGACTGAATCAAAGCAAAAACACTCTCAGAAAACTCTGATTCATCAATTCTTTCAACATTCACACCCAAGACACCAAATGCTAGTAGTAGTCCTTAATAACAAAAATGGGTACAACCCTTAAACCAGATGGAAAATCCATTGACAACATACCTTTTCAAGAACCCATTTTAGCTTACTTAAACATACCAAAAGACAGAGTATGGTTGTTATGAAAATTTTATCAGAATAAATGACTGTCTGCTGCTTTTAGGCTTCAAATAGGTCTAAATTTCAAAGCAAGTACCATCAATTCAACTCTCCAACCCCAAATAACCATGAAAAGTTTTGTAACGGGTCATAAAAATTTTGAATCAACAAACTTTAGGTCTCTTAAACCATTCTATAGGCCACACAATACAAAACCTTGAATTAGACTACATTATGCTCAACCAATTGAGGGTTTAATGAAAATATGCTTTCCAAACCTCATACCAACTTTCCACACCTTACAAAATGCTGGGATATGTTTGTAAAAACTCTAGGAACCAACTACCAACCTCCTTGAATGAATTTACAATAGATTCAACCTTGGAGCCTTCAATTTTCATGGAATAACATAGTAAATTCTGTGAGGGCAGCATAGCTCTGTATTTTCACTTCCCCTGCATCTACACACACACAACACTAAAAAAACCCTATATTAATCCATTCCACCAACCTTCTAAGCCTACATTGCTGGAATGGTCATTAAAACCAACTCTAGACCCTCAAACCCTTAAATTGGGGTTTTTAGACCACTTACTGTAGAAATGCTCTCAAAACCTTTAAACTTAATGAAAAGTATTCAAATATCTTGCAAATGGGAGCTAACACCTTACTCTATAAGATAAAATAAAAAAATATAGCCTAAGAATTTCTGTACAATCCATACAAGACTAGAAATAAGAGAGAAAACACTGCTACAACAAATTAGAGTACTTTTATTACAAAGTTTGTTTCAAAATACAAAGGGTATTTTTCTTTGCTCGCCCTTAGTGAGCCCTTGGTAGTGAGCCTCTTGTATTCGGTTGTGCTATTACTTTATATTGTGTGTTAATCCTCATTGTGGTTTTTCCCTTATTGGGTTTTCCATGTAAAATCTGGTGTCTCTTGTGTTGATTTTGCTTTCTGTTATTTGCATTTCATGTTCATACTTAATAACAAAATAAAGTGGTTGGGAAGTTCATAAGTGTTTGAAGTTTTGTGTTTGAATTTGGTGACAACTGATTCAACCCCCCTCTCAGTTGTCTTGCACCTTTCAACATCTTCATGTTCCCACTCTTTAGATCAAGACCCAATATCTATCTTTTGTTGTCCCTAATCAATTTGGTATCGCCACATCCTTGACCCTTATTGGTTCAATGTAATAGGACATTCATCATCTTCTAGACCTATCTACTTGGGATTCATATCTTGCAGACATATCATCCTTGTTTGTGGAGTCTTAAATTGCATATTTGGAGGATTGTTTTGAGGATATTCATCTCCTCTTTATTGACATTCACATCTTCATTGCCTTTGTAGCTTGTTCTATATTAATATTCACAAGATCTTGGATTAACATCATTTTATTCCAATATGTGAACAGTTGAGTAGTTTTCAAAGTCACACATCATTTGGATTTGAATTCATTATTCATCCAACTTATGGGAATAGATTCTTCAAACACCAGTGAATTTGTTTCTTCCTAAGGGGAGAAATGTTGTTTGCACGTAATGGATCATGTTTTATCTTTAGGATTTCATCATTAACATTTAAGAGATTTTTATTTATGGGGGGTTCATATCCTCATTTTCTCTCTCCTTCTAGGGAACATCTATTGTACTTGCATGACAAAATAGTCCTTGGGGGGTCACATTGAGTCCTCCTTCTATCCTTCTTTCACTAGTGTAGTTATTTCATTTTCTCTCTTTTGGAGAGGAGTTTTTTCCCATGTGGTTTTCTCCTTTTTCCATTTATGAGAGATTTCATTTGTTTGTACATGGGTACCTCATCAGGCCTTACATAGCTAAGACCCATCCATATAGATCCATCATTGCATTCTTCATTATTTTTTAGCTTCTCCCTAAGTTGATCTTAAGGGGGTATTGGAATAATTAGAAAAATAACCTAATAATTAATTAGTCATTAATTAATTATTAGGCCCCTTTCAATTTATTGCACTTAAGCTAAACTTAGGAGTATTTTTTATTATTAGATTGGGCTAATTATAAGTAATTTTGTCTCATTGCATTAGCTAAAGACACTTCCCACAATCTAATCAAATTGTCATCTAGAGTTTTCTTTTCTCTTTTAGAAGCATTGATTATTGCTCATTGGAATCATTCACATACATTTCCAATATTGGATGCCTTTGTGGATCAATTCTCTTCTCAATGTTACATAGGCACATCAATGTATTTCACATGTTCTATAACACCCAATTTTATTTAAAAGATTGAGATTTTTTTTTGCTCAAGATTATTTGAAGTTTTAAGAAGTAATGAGTTTGCTAAAATAAGGATACTATCTTGTTTGGAGGAAAATTATTGGTCTTTGAATTAGTTTACAAAATTGATAATTCAATTAGGAATACAAAAATTACCAAAATGCCATAATATTACTTTATTTGTAGACTTTTAACTTGTAGATTTTAGCAATTTTTCATGTCATTAGGAACTTGTGTGGTTCTTGGAATGACTTTGGGTGTCAAAAGGGTTCCCATAACCATCTATTTTTTATGAAATAAATGGTGATTGTCTCATAAATGGCATTTTGTTTAGTTTTGAGAAGAACCTATTCAATTGAAAAGATGCATAAAGGAACTTCATTAATTTTTTTAATTTTTATCAAGTACAAAAAAATCTTGGAGTTAGGATTGATTTAAATAAAATGAAATATAGGTGCAAACAAAAAAATATTTTTAATTTCCAAACAATTTGTTTAAAGGGGAAAGACATAAACAAAAGGTAAGGGACCTTTGAATCCAATTGATGGTAAATTGATAGAAAAATTCTAAGTTCAAAAATGACTATAATAAGTCCTCTCCAAATGAACCATGAATAGAAGGATTACATAGAAGATATTTTTCCGTGGTTAATGTATATAAACACACTAAATTACATTCATACCATGGTTAGAATATGTCAATTTTAAAATGAAATTAGCACTAATTTCACCTGTGTATACAAATGCACATCTTTTTTTCCTTTGTCTAAATGAATTGGCTAATACAACTTGAGAATTAGGTTTTTATAATCGTGCTATTATATATTAGGTAGATTTCTTATTTGGATATAACAATGAGTATTCATTTGATATGCATATTTGAATAGTTATACATAACTCCATTGCTAACCAATCATCTATAACCTTGATAAAGTTACTTTTAATCTATTTATAATTTGACACCCATAACCTTAGTAGATATTATTTGAATCATTCAAATTGAAAGAGAATACACAAAAACTAATGCCCATTTTCTTTTATATTTTCACTTGATACTTTCAACTATCATATCCTCATTAAAATAGACTCAAGAACCAGATGTAATGTATTGGAAATAAATATTGGAATTTCCCATACTTTCTGAAGCATGAATTCATCTCTACACATCCAATGATGAATAAAGTCGTTTTGACCAGTGCAAGTATTGATTTTGGACAGTTGTTTGTTGTGAATAACATTTGAAATACTACTGATGAAGTCATTTTGGAACCGAAAAAAGTGCAAGTGTTTATTCTAAGTGGTTGCTAGTTAGGGATCACCCTCTGAATGCTGATAAAGAAAAAACAAATAGAAAGCATCGATGAGTACAGTTATTTCTGAACTTACGTAACTGTTTATCAAAAGCATAAGAATTCACAACAAAAGTTATCAAAATTTTAGTATCTGGCAATTTTAGATAGCATTGACGAGTACAGAAAAGAACAAGAATTTACAACAAAAGTTATCAATATTTTAGTATCTGTTAGCAATTCTAATTGGTAACGTTAATCCAGCTATCAGACTGCATATTTGACTGTATTTATTAATTAATTGAAAATAAAAAAGCCAGACGATCACCATCAAACACATACATGCAAGATATAGGTGGTGTGTGGGCTGTTTTGACAATAACGCATCAAAGAAATCTGATCTTCTGAACTGTAAGAATACATAATATGCATAAAATGAGATTGTCAAAGAAGCTATAATATTTGTAGCACCATTTAAAAAACATATAAGAAAAATGTGGAAGCATAGACAAGGCATGCATTCTATTTGACAAAAAAATCTTCAAAGAAATTTATTCTCGTAGAACGCCACGATTGCTGGATATGTACATAATGCATTTGTTGAAAAGGTTTTAGAAACTTTCAAAAAAAATGCGCTTGGCAGGCGTAAAGAAAAACTCCACAAACTTTGCGAGCTATCTCCCAGCCTGTAATATGCCATTCTTAAAGGACAATAAATAAATAAATTCTAAACCTTTGTCAGTATCCTTTAGGTCTATGCCTTATGTACTTCTATCAGGCATCTATGCAAAACTGGGAAGGTGCAGTGATGCTCAGTAGATCTGGAGTTTGATGAAAGATAGAGAAATTAAAAAGACACCTGGGTGTAGTTGGACTGAAGTCCATAAAATAGTTCATGCTTTTTGTGTAAAAGACAAATAAACATCTTCAAAAACATGAAGTCCTCCAAAAAATGGAGAAATTATCCTAAGAGATAAATACAACAGGCTAATTTATAGATTCATGCCATTCACATGATTTGGAGGATGAAGGAAAATGAATTAATCGTTTGGCACTATGCTGAGAAATGGTGATGGAATTCAGATTGTTAAATTCATCAAGAAGTTAACAAGTATTAGATTCATCAAGAAGTTGAACATTTTGAATCTACGTTGTAAGAGAGCTTGGTGTTAAAGATGTTAACTGGTTCAATCATTGATGCAGGAGCATCCGGGTCATACGTAATCCTAAGTAAAAAAAAATAAATATTTTTTTCATATTTAATTTTTGCATTTTAGTGTGGGTTGGAACTTCAAGAGCATTTTGTGGAGTGTTTAAAGATCATTTCAAAAATCAGAGACAAACAATCTGATTAATGTGATTTTAAAATTATTGTATTATATAATTTCAAGTCTTGAAGGGTTTAAGGGGTCCATTGGTATGTTAGAAGAAACTTGAAAATAAGAATTAATATTCATTTTATCAATTTAGATGCGTATAGAAGTTTTTATAAGGCAAGTAACCTTTGACATTCCAGTCTTGTTTTATTGGGTGCTTAAAATGGAGGAAAAGATAGTGATTTTTGAAAAAAATAATTAGTGACTCTTCAATTACCGAAGAAGCATGACTTGGTTTTAGAATTTATTCATTTTCTAAAGGCATCTACAACAACAAGGCATTTGATATGGTGAAGCAACATTTAAACACATTTTGGAAGCAAAACTATGACTTTATGAAATTCTTTATGAAGGAATTTCAGAAGTCAAGTTGAGGGAATTGAAAGAGTAGATTTGGGAGCCATTTTGTTGGTGGTTTGCAAGGGTGTAAGAATAGATAAAATACAACCTTTAATGGTGTTAAAAAGACAGTAATCAACAATAGAAAGGTTAGAGAAAGAACTTGCAGGTTGCTCTTGAGATTTGCATAAGAAAGAGTGCATGAAATCAATTTGTGAAGAAAAAAGGAATAGAAGAAGAGAAAATGGATTTTGCAAGTGTCTTGTAGGTGTTCAAGAAAACCATGAGAGCTGCATAATGAAGAGATAAATTAGGATTTAAAAGATGAGTGAAGCCAATTTTTTTTGAAGATTCGATGATTTGAAGACTCGTAGACAAGATGTGTCTAGAAAAGCTTATAATTTTTTTTGAATTTTATTCAATATTGAATCCTCCATATATATAATTTATCCTAAGGAATTTTTATGTATGAATTTGTGTATGAATGTTGAAATAAAGATATATTTCAGATTTTTTTTCCATTTATATGTTAATGTGGATTGGATGACATGTTAAGTCTACAAGATTGGGTAGTTTGATAAGACCCCTTGATCTTGACTGCATCAAATGGTATCAGAGCAAGTTGTTTGGCTAGAAGAGAAATTGATTTTCCTAGAATAACAGAGAAGAGGAAATAATAGCTGAAAGGGATGATATTACAAAATCCTCAAACAAGTTTGCAGTTGTTATCCTCTAGCAGAGGTTAAGGCTAGTGATTTAGGAGCATCCAAGGCAATGAGCAATCCACATCACCCAAAAACATTTGAATTTTTCTGTTTGTTTGTTTTTGTCTTGGTTTTTGCCATTTCTAGTTGTAATTTAATTTGGATCCATGGTTGACTATGGATGAGTTGGGTGATATTGTTGTAATTTCATTGACAAAATGTCATGATGAAAATTGTAATTAAAATTGAAATACTTTCAGCCTATTGGTTATGGGTCAATTGTATTGAGTGAATTCAACACTCACTATTAGGTATCATATTAAAATTGAAATACTTTTAGCTTGTTGGTTATGGGTCAATTGTATTGAGTCAATTCAACACTCACTATATGGTAGCATATGGTTATTGGTAGTTGAATAAAAAAAATCAATTTATTTTCCAGGTAACCATAGAAGAGTCATATTTTTATTTTGTTTTATTCTAGCATGAGGTATTTCATTAGAATAATGGATAAAAAGAATACAAAAATTATTCATTTTAAAATGCTTAGGCTAGGGAGGCATGGGAGAAGTGAAAAGACAGATTTAATATTTTTTTTAAAAGAACAGAGGAAGGGGCGTTGAGATTGTCAAGAGACAAAGGCGTAGATTTAAAAAATCAAAGAAAAAAAGATTGTAGAGAGGTGTGGGGGTTTGGAAAAATCCAAGAAATTAAGAGAAAACAAAATAATAGTCAAGGGACAACAATGGTGGACACAGGCAAAGAAATTGCAGCGATTGGAGTTAAAGTTTGGAGAAAATTTGGTGAGAAATGAGGATGTTGAAATTGATAAAATATCATAGTTAAATTAGAGAAAAGTGGAATTAGAGGAATAAATGAAAATACATTAAATTATTTGAATGTACATTGAACAGAGCCTATAGTCGAAGGATTTGAATAAATAAAATTTAAATTTTCTCAATCATTCAATGACTATAAATTGGATGTTGGAATGATTTATCATTTATTTGAATGCTCATTTAAATAATGCAACTTTAAATTGAAATTGATTGACAAAATAAAATTCTAAATACCAATTAATAATTGGCTACAACTTGTGCCATTTTGATAAAACTTGCATAGATTTGAACTACACCAATTAGTATTAGAGCAAGGAATTATGGTCGTGTCAAAGGAGAACCCAAAAAAATGTTGCGGGCCTGTGAAGAGAAGAGACTCGTAGCTGTAGAGGGTTGTAGACATGGCGCTAAGGGACACATACGTAGAGGACCACATAATGGACCATAGATTGATGATGGTACAACCATCATGGAGATGCTAAGAGGCATCACACCGAGGATGGATGTAATGGAGATGATGTAGCAAAGAGGAATACTGATGGTTGATGTCAGTGATGACAAAGAGGAAGTTGGGTTTCAAAAATCAACTTTGAAGATGATGGAAGAGATGAAGAAAAATGTAGATTTTTGCAAGCCATGACAAGGATCAACAACTAGCCAAGGTTGGGATCCCTAGTTATAATGGAATCTTGAATCTGGAAGAGTTAGTGGATTGGATATTCAAGATGGATAAATATTTTGATCTTGAGTCGATTGAGAACCCAAAAAGGGTAAAGTATGCTTGAAAAAAGTTGAAAGGACATGCTTCATTATGGTCGGAGTACGTGCAAGTTGAAAGAAAAAAAAGAGGCAAAGATAAAATCCAAACATAGGAGAGGATGATCACAAATCATATGATTAAGTCATTTGCAATTGAGCATTTGAAGAGTGAAGAGCAAATAAAAGGTGATTTGAAGCATTTGGTGTGAAAACCTAACATGCGAATTAATTCCAGTGTCATGTGAAACCCTACCAATAAAAAACCAAAGGTATATATCAGTATTCTATGAAACCCTAGTGTTCATAATGTTTACTCCTCAAGTTGTTAGTGTGCTTGAATGACCAAGACCCAACTTTAAGAAGCATCCCTTCAAATCCATGGAGACAGATCTGGAAGGTACTTTTTTGAAAGTTTTCCATGACGTAATGCATACAAAAATGTAAGAATGTACATCCATGTGAAAATGGATGAGTATAATCATGCAAATTTGGGAGAATTTTGGGTAGACTAGCTAACTGGTGATGATTTTGAATTGAAACCAGAGTATGTAGGTTTGGTCGAAAATAAATTAGATGTTTGAAACAATTTCCCTATTTTTCGTTATGTGGATGAGTGAGTTAGATATGTATTGAGCATATTCCATGACAAATTCTTGTGGTTGGCTATGCTGCATTTGATCAACAAGCAAGATATCAAGGCAGTTACCGGGTTATGCTCTGAAGGATTTGTTCCTGTAGTGAAGGTTGTGAAAAATGAAATGGTAATGAAGTTAATTGGTGTAAAATTGGAGAAGCATACCCTAACAATAAAGGACATAGATGACCCAGTAGTTAAATATGCTTTGATGATGATCAATTATAAGATATATTACACTAATAAAGAGAATTCTATGTCAACCACAACTATACACATTGCTCTCCAAATAGTGAAAGAGGGTTTGGACATTGATTTATGTGAGCTCCTAAGAAAATAGTTGATGGAGAACCTACAAAAGACAAAAGAGTTCAAATATCTATTCCAGTATGACACCCATATCATTTGTTTGATGTTTTACTTTCTTAGAGAAATGCTTGGTGTAAAGAATGTTGTTTGGTTGGATAATTTTCCTATTGAAATACAAATAAGGGATCATTTGAGAAGATTTCAAGATGATGAGTCTAGGGGTCATGCATTGTGGGGATTTTTCAAATCCTTTCAATCTCAAATTCAAGAAAGAGAGAGAATTCCTAAGAGTGTTGTTGAGAAATACAAGAATGATATTACCTTTATGGTTACTAGAGATGAATGCATTATGGAAGTAGTGGAACCCAAAACAGTCTAGATTTTGAAAATGGGATATGAAGTGGCAAAAGATCTAATCACAAGTCTTGTAGAACTTAGGTTAGGAAAGCCAAGAGACCCATATGTAGATAGGTTTGGAACCTATGAGGAGAAGTCTAGTGAAGTGCACCTGAAACACAAGGAAAGGGAGATAAAGAAGAATGTAGAGAAGATGAAAGATCAAATGGAAGAGATGTTAGGTATACCTAAGATCCCCACAAAGAAATCCAAAGGCATATATGATCCTCCAAAAGATACTCCAAGAATAAGAAGGTCAATTAGGACCTTTACCCCCTCTCTAGTTGTTCCCAAAGCCTCCAAAACTAAGCCTATAGTTGGTGTTAAGAAGAAAGCTACATCTAGTGCCCCTTCAACACAAAAAAAATCCTCCATAGAGGAGAAGGAAAGAGAAAGCTACAAGAGAAGGATATATTAGCTATGAGGATGAAGAGGACATAGAAGAAGAAGAACCTCAGTTGATTCAAAAAATGAAATCTGGTGTGTCTCAAGTAGAGACAAGTGCAAAGAAGACCAAAGTTGATATTATTGATACTGATAGTGAAGAAGGATTTGAAAAGAAGAATCAAGCTTTCAAGATCCATGTGAGGGAGAAAAATTCAAGGTCTAAAAAATAAGAAAAGTCTCCCAAAGGTAAGGGGAAGAAGAAAGAGAAGACCCCTCCAAGAAGAAAGCATATCCCCCTAAGGTTAGATGAACTATTTAATGGTATTTTTGAGCATGGGATGTTGGAAGAAACTACTAAAATGTATTTAGAATAAGATGATACAAATAAGGTGACAATAGAAGAATATATTGTGAAATATATGGTAACATTTTGTACTAGCTTAGCATAGATTGAAGATCAATTTCTTGATGAATTGAAGAATGTATTGAGTGCTAGAAGGAAAGAGGTTGTGGATGAGGAACCCAAAATTAGGGAATCTTCCTTGGAGAAGACTGGTTCTTCTCTTTCTGATGAAGATAGAGCTAAATTGGCTCAACTATATAGCTGAAGGTTTAGAACAAAGCAAAGAGTCAACACCCTAATGAGCAGGGACAAAGAAAATATTGAAAGGCTGAAAAATGAGACACTATAGAAGGTTGAAGAACTTTCTAAAGAATTGGGAATGTCTTTGGACAATGGAAGTGAAATGCAGCTTGATACTTTTGTCTTGAAAATCAATTAACCTGATATTGAACAACATGAGCATGCTTCATAACATGAGGATGAACAACAAGAAGAGACATTGATAGGTAATGCCTCTCTGACTATGGGGAATATTGATAAAGAAAAGGGAGAGAATGTTCAAGAGGATGCGATGACATAAAATATCCCTTTGGGAGTGGAGAATGTGGTTGTAGAGGAACAAAAGAAAGAGAGACAAGATATCCTAGAGAATGATGAAGCACAAAATGAATAGAAACTGCCCTCTCCAAATGAGAAGAAATAATAAATTAGAGAAGAGGATACACAAAATGTCCCAGAGAAATCAAAGGCACAAAATAATGAAGACTTTCCTCCTCTGAATAATGAGAAATTTGTTGAGGAATAAAGGAAGACTGAGGAACACTTTGATAGTGATGAAAAGGAGAAAAATGTGTAGAAGGAAGGTGAAATTACAAAGATGGTTGGTGAATCCTCTGAAGCCTTTGGAGATTCACTAAAGGATATATTGGATATGCAATTACAGTTTGAACTAGTAGTATCTATACAAGTCTTGCAAATTCCAATGCAACAAGGACAAGTTGATATGGCCAAGATCTCTACCTTGCAAAAACTTCAACTTGGTGATGCTTTTCATGCCTCCACAAGGAAGGAGATACTGAAAACACACCAAAAGAGTGCAAAATTTATTGAGGAAGCAATAAAGGTGTTGCAAGAAGGAATTCTTGGTTCAACCACTAATGAATCTTTTCCTAGTGTACAAAGGTTAAACTTATTGTTAGATTCCTTCAAAGATTATTCTACAAGTTTAGAAGAAAAGATAGAAAAATAAATGACCAAGAGGGTCAATGATGTTAAGATAATGGCAGATGCTTCTGACAAGTGTATTGTTTCACATGGTAAGCTGCAAAGCAACTTAAAAGATATTCACAATTGTGTGGAAGAAGCTAAAGTTTTATTTCAATTTTTGTTAAAATGGCCAACTCAAAAAAGAGTATTAACGACTAGATGGAATCAATAGAGTCACAAATTTCTCAGGCCTCTGGTGTTTATTATCCAATTAGTGATCTAGATGGTGCTGTAACAAGGACTACAATTGAGAATTTTCATTGAATTTTTTTCTAGTTGCAAGAAAAAATAAAATAATATAGTACAGTCAACTTAGAGATCTTGTAAGTGCAAGGGTTACCTCCTTGACTGGTGTATTAACAAGTGCGGAGAATATGGGATAAAAGAACTCGATGCCCAGTTCACTAGATGAAGGAGAAGATATACTCATGTAATTTGAGACTAGTGCTACATGCTTTCCTTTTCCCAGAAGGATTGGGAAGTTGGGAAGAAGAATTGGGAGGCACACCTTGCAAATTGAAGGTGTCTTACAAAAGTATTTTTCCTTCTTCTAGTTGAAAATATACATTCTTATTTTAATTATGCAATTTCCAATTTCTTTGTACATATGTAGAAGTATTAGAGAGTATTGCAATACAATTTTGGTCAATTTTGTTGGATAACATTGTTAGGGGGAGTTTCCCTAATGTGAATTGTTGAAGAAGTATTGAGTATAGGAGTGAAGTAGTAAGGGGGAGCTATTCTCATGTACATACATGTATATTTGCAAAAAGGGAGAATAGTTAGAGTAATTCACAAAGTCTAATACTGTGAACCCTTTGACCTTGATGTCAAAGGGGGATACATTTGATTAGGTTAATAATTTTGAGAGTGTGTTGCCATCAATTACAAAGGGGGATATTGTTGGAAGTTTGTTTGCCATTGAGAAGACTGATGGATGATGTTAATATGGTGTTGTCGTTTATGTCAACATTGATGCATTGATGGACAACTGATGATTGATGAGCATGATTGAATATGGTGATTCCAGTAATGACATCCCATTGAATAGTTGTAGATGTGTTGGTCTTGATCCGGGGGATAATTTTTCAGTGAAAATTGAAGTGTTTCCAATACTCCAGATATCAGCTTCATCAGAAAGAGAACGACGTCCTGGTTCCAACGCAACTTGAACGGGTCGAAAATGACTCCGTTTGTGCAAGTTACGGCCAGTCAAACTTCCAGTCAAACTGGCTTCAGGGGCGTCCAGAAGGCAAAAAAATAATCATCTCGAAAATTGACGAAATCGATGTCATCGCGAAGAGCTCGTCGAGACGATTCCGACGGTGTTCGTTTCGTCGAAATCCGACATCGCATGCTCAAGATACAAGCAGTCAAAGTTTTGAGTTGACTTTCTAGCTGATTGTACGGATGCTGACGTCAGCAGATCGTCCGTACCGTACGGATTACATATGGGCGAATTCGGACGAGACATGTGGTAGGTGAGTCATCGTACGGAGCCAATCAACATGTGACACGTGTCCCTGCCGTACAGTACGGTTGCACAGTCAGCATCCCACAGGGCAGTCCAGTCACCGACACGTCAGTTGCCTCGTCAGCGTCTTCAGCGAATCAGAGCTAGACACGTGGCTTCCAGTCATAGTCTAGACGGTGCTTCGTCAGCGGACACGTTGGCATTCTCTGCGAATAATGTTTTGACACGTGGCAAGCTTTGTTCGGCGATTTGGTTTGGTTTGTTGAACAGACTCCCAAAATTGGTGGACGGGTTTTGAACCCGCGACCTCCGGCTGGTAAGCCGGACCGTTAGCCGTTATACCAAATGTGGCGGTCAAATGTTTATATAGAGCCTTTTGGTTTTGTCGGTTTAAGTTGTCGGTGTTGGTGGTAAAGAGTGGCCGGCGGGGTTGGAACCGCCGACCACCCGACCACTAAAAAGTATACTCACCGTTGAGCCCGCGTATTCTCTATAGATATATATGGGGTTCGGTTGATTTTGTTAGACTGTTGTCAGCCGAACCTTAATAAATGGCTAAATAAGCCAAAAGAAACAAGATATCCCTCAACCATCTGATTGCAAAAGCTAAACTAGTCCTGATACGAACTGATCAGAGAAGATGTGCATTTAATGGAGTGGTTAAGCTTAATTAGGCAAGTTTTTTGTATAAAAAGGGGGTATAGGCCTTTGATTTTAACAAGTCCAGGTGGAGATAGCGAGAGAATGCTCGAGAGTTCTTGAAGATGTTTCTGCATATCAGAGTACTGTCATGCTGCTGAATGCTTGAAGGAGACAATCTCGAAGCCATTGTAATTGAATTTGGAGCTAATCGGATCGGTCCTCCATTGGAGAGGGACCCGGAGACGTAGTCCTTAGGGACGAACTCTGTTATCAATTGGTTTCGTCTCTCTATTCTTCTCTCTTTTCTTTCTCAGTTTATCTTGGAATTTATTTAATTATTTTATGTTCATTTATTTCATTTGAGCATTTAATTTGTAATCATTTAAGTTAAACGTTGTAATAATTGATCTTTTAACGTTAAGCATTCTGTAAGCAATAAGTCCTAGATCCTAAATAGATCAAGTTGGTATCAGAGCTATGTGTGTGGCTTGTATTGCAATTTGAATGCTAACGAGATCCAGGTTGCAACGAGGCGAAGGAGAACTTGAAGAATACAATCCAGAAATCGGAAGACGAAGAGTTAATCAACCGTCACAGATGGAAGAAAAAGAAGGTGGACAAAGTTCAGAGCTTAGTGTCAAGGATTTCCAGAAGCTATTTCTTGACATGAAGGCAATGGTGGACGAACTTTATGCTGAAAAGAAGAAGCACGAAAAGGGAGGTTCTTCAAAGCACAAGAAGCAGGAAGAAAGACACAGAGGGGAAAGCTCCAAAAACTCCTTCTCCTCCATCTTCTACTCTTCTTCTTCTCCCCCTTCTTCTCCTCCTTCTCCTTCTCCTTCTTCTAATGTAAATCCATTTAAGAGCAAATCTAAGCCTGTAATTAAGCTTGATGTAAAATTTGAGTTACCTAAATACTGTGGGGAGTTAAATGCTGAGAAGTTAGACGATTGGGTCCAACAAGTAGAAGTATACTGTAGGATACAAGGCCTAGTAGAAGATGCTTCTAGGATTCAATTAGCAACTCTCCGGTTGGGAGGTACAGCTCTCACCTGGTGGGAGAGTAAAACTCGTGAAGAAATTGCTCGCCATGGTCATGTTAATATGTCTTGGATGGAGTTTGTTGCTGCCCTTAGGAAACAATTCTACCCTTTAGGTTACATGCAACAGTTAACCATGAATTGGCAAACCTTTAGACAAGGTAAGGGGCAGTCTGTCCAGGAGTATACTCATGAGTTTAGGAAACAGGCCATTGCTCTAAATGTTCCCTTGTATACCCAAGACACATTACTTAAGTATATTGGTGGTTTACATTCTTACCTTAGGCACACTATTTTGATGTTGAGTCCCAACAATCTAGACGAGGTGTCTGTTCAAGCTACTCATATGGAGTCAAGGGGTAAGAATACTTTTAGTGATAACTTTTCTAAGAAGCCATCTAAGTTCGAGGGTAAGTCTAAAGGGAAAGACAAAGACAAAGATAAAGGCAAAGGGAAGAAGACAGCTACAGCTAAGAAAGAGGGTGAGAAACCTACATGCTCCCATTGCAAGAAAGAGGGGCATGATGATTCGAGATGCTGGAAGCTTCATCCTGAATTGAGGCCGAAAAGATATGGAGGTAATAAAGGCAAGCAGAAGACTACTGCAGTGATTCAACAGGATCTTGGTTCTGACTCCGGAGATGAGACGAAGATTGTTGCTACCGGAATCCAAGGTAAAGGGAAAGGTATATCTCTCTCATCTGATGCAAGTTTTTCTAATGCCAGTGCAAGTACAAGTAAAGAATCTTCTCCTAAGGTTGATAAGCAAAGAAATGAATTGTTTCATATTCGTGTTGTAACAAAACATACTAAGATTGATACTCTGTTTGATACGGGTTCACAAGTCAACTTAATATCTGAAGAAGTTGTAAAGAAACTTAATTTGGCTACAACACCTCATCCAAAACCATATCCACTCGGATGGGTTTGCGATGATGCTCAACTACAAGTAACTAAACAATGTAAATTGAGATTTGCTATCACTGCAAACTTTGTAGATGAGGTAGAAGTCGATGTGGTCCCTTTGGATATTTGTGGGCTTGTGTTAGGGAGTCCTTATCTTTATGACAGAAAAGAAATCTTTTATAGGGGGGAGAATAAGTATCATCTTTTTAAAGATGGGATAGAATACATTGTACGAGCACATAAGGTGAAGACTAATCTTACTTTAGTTAATGCTGGTCAAATGAAGAGGTTGGTCAACTCAAGTAAAAAATTTGTATTGATGCTTGTAAAAGCCAAAGAAGATGATAAATCTGAGATATTCAGTCGAACTTTGAAAGATCATGTAAATCATGTAAAGAAAGTCTTTGATGTATTGAGAAAAGAAAAATTGTATGTAAAGATGTCTAAATGCGAATTTGCTAAGACATCCTTAGTGTACTTAGGCTATGTCGTAGGGAGTGGTCAATTGAAAGTAGACCCTGCGAAGGTCGAAGCTATTGTAAAATGGCCTAAGCCAAGTACAGTCACAGAGGTCAGAAGTTTCCTAGGTGCAGTTCAGTACTGGAGAAAGTTTATTGCAAACTTCTCTTTTATAGCATCACCATTACATGCATTAACCAGTACAAAGGCAACTTTTCAGTGGGGAGGTCCACAGCAGAAGGCTTTCGACACTTTGAAGGGAAAGTTGAGCACCGCACCAGTTTTGGCCTTACCAGATCTACATCAACCATTTGAGATCGAGACAGATGCGAGTGGGTTTGCCATGGGAGCAGTACTCATGCAAGGAGGTAAACCAGTTTGCTACCACTCTGAAACTTTTTCAGGAGCAGTAAGTAACTATCCCACATATGATAAAGAACTTTATGCTTTAGTTCAGAGTGTTAAAAATGGAAACATTACATAATGGGGAAAGAAACTGTAATCCACACTGATCACCAGCCACTTCAATATTTGCACTCACAAACTAAACTGCAACAAAGTAGGCACTTTCGGTGGATGGGTTTTCTACAACAGTTTCATTTGGTTATTAAGTATAAGAAAGGTACCCATAACAAAGTAGCAGACATGCTCTCTAGGCCTCCTATGATGAATGCTTTGATAATCCTTGAGAATAGTTCTATGGTTCATGAAAGTTTTCGGAACAATATGCTAATGATGAGAACTTTAAGGATATCTATGCTGCTTTAATGAATGGTAAACATGTAGAAGAGAAAGACTATTATGTGCAGGATAAATGTTATATCACTTGGGTAAATTATGTGTTCCAAAAGATGAACAAGCACAGGTGATTAGAGAAGCACATACCTCATTGATTGCAGGACACTTTGGGGTAAACAAAACATTGACTCAGCTGCAGAAATATTGCTATTGGCCTCGTATGCAAGAAACTGTAACTAAGTATATTAGAGGTTGTGTTATGTGTGCAACTAGTAAGCCTAGTAACAGGAAATTGGGCTTGTACACACCTCTACCTGTACCTTCTCGTCCATGGGAAAGTGTATCAATGGACTTTGTTGGGGGGTTACCTATGTCTAGGAAGGGACATGATTACTTGTATGTAGTAGTTGATCGGTTCAGCAAAATGTGTGTCTTAATGCCATGTAAAAAGCAAGTCACTGCTGAACTGACAGCTCACTTGTACTTTCAATTTGTATGGGTTCATTTTGGGTTACCTACTTCTATTGTATCGGATCGAGATTCTCGATTCTTGGGGGAATTTTGGTCAACTTTGTGGGGACTCATGGACACTAAACTGAAGAAGAGTACAGCCTTCCATCCGCAGACCGACGGGCAGACAGAGGTTGTAAACAGGGACGAGTTATTGCATCTACTCGAGAGGATTCTGCAGTAAGCATCCTAAGTTGTGGGATGAGAGTCTTCATTATGTGCAGCATGCCTACAACCATGCAGCACACTCTTCTACTAAGAGGTCTCCTTTTGAGACATGCTTTGGTTATGTGCCCAAGACACCAATGGATTTTGCTTTTGGGAAAGATGATGTTGAAGATGGACGCCATGATGCAGAGAAGGCTTTAAAGTTCATCCAGAAAGTCCAAGCAATTCATCAGGCAGTGGAAACACGGTTGGAACAGAGCCAAGCAAAATACAAGGTTCGCCATGACAAGCATCGCATTGATCATCATTTTCAGGTTGGAGACAGAGTTTGGTTACGTATCAGCAAGGAAAGGATGCAAGGTGAAGGTAAAAAGCTTAAGCCAATTAGATATGGTCCTTTTGAGATCCTTGAGAAGATTGGTACCAATGCCTTCCGCCTCAATCTTCCTCCATACATGCATATTTACTCAGTTGTTAATGTTGAGAATTTGAAACTGTATGAGCCTCCAATGATCCTAGATGAAGTCTTAGACATTCGAGTTCCATCAGTTGATGACCTTTCACTAGAGTACATGTCAGAGTTGCCAGAAGATGTTATTCTCGACAGGAATGTCAGAACTTCACGAAGAGGAGATGTTGAGTACCTCAGAGTGGGCCTGAAGGAATGCATCAAAGCAAAGCAAGATGGATGGAGATTGGTAAAGTGGGGAACTTTACCCTCACTTACTTTCCAAGTAATCAAGCTTTGAGGTCACAAAAGCTCTCTCGATGGGGAGAGCTGTCGGGGGATAATGGTGCGATGGATAATTTTTCAGTGAAAATTGAAGTGTTTCCAATACTCCAGATATCAGCTTCATCAGAAAGAGAACGACGTCCTGGTTCCAACGCAACTTGAACGGGTTGAAAATGACTCCGTTTGTGCAAGTTACGGCCAGTCAAACTTCCAGTCAAACTGGCTTCAGGGGCGTCCAGAAGGCAAAAAAATAATCATCTCGAAAATTGACGAAATCGATGTCATCGCGAAGAGCTCGTCGAGACGATTCCGACGGCGTTCGTTTCGTCGAAATCCGACATCGCATGCTCAAGATACAAGCAGTCAAAGTTTTGAGTTGACTTTCTAGCTGATTGTACGGATGCTGACGTCAGCAGATCGTCCGTACCGTACGGATTACATATGGGCGAATTCGGACGAGACATGTGGTAGGTGAGTCATCGTACGGAGCCAATCAACATGTGACACGTGTCCCTGCCGTACAGTACGGTTGCACAGTCAGCATCCCACAGGGCAGTCCAGTCACCGACACGTCAGTTGCCTCGTCAGCGTCTTCAGCGAATCAGAGCTAGACACGTGGCTTCCAGTCATAGTCTAGACGGCGCTTCGTCAGTGGACACGTTGGCATTCTCTGCGAATAATGTTTTGACACGTGGCAAGCTTTGTTCGGCGATTTGGTTTGGTTTGTTGAACAGACTCCCAAAATTGGTGGACGGGTTTTGAACCCGCGACCTCCGGCTGGTAAGCCGGACCGTTAGCCGTTATACCAAATGTGGCGGTCAAATGTTTATATAGAGCCTTTTGGTTTTGTCGGTTTAAGTTGTCGGTGTTGGTGGTAAAGAGTGGCCGGCGGGGTTGGAACCGCCGACCACCCGACCACTAAAAAGTATACTCACCGTTGAGCCCGCGTATTCTCTATAGATATATATGGGGTTCGGTTGATTTTGTTAGACTGTTGTCAGCCGAACCTTAATAAATGGCTAAATAAGCCAAAAGAAACAAGATATCCCTCAACCATCTGATTGCAAAAGCTAAACTAGTCCTGATACGAACTGATCAGAGAAGATGTGCATTTAATGGAGTGGTTAAGCTTAATTAGGCAAGTTTTTTGTATAAAAAGGGGGTATAGGCCTTTGATTTTAACAAGTCCAGGTGGAGATAGCGAGAGAATGCTCGAGAGTTCTTGAAGATGTTTCTGCATATCAGAGTACTGTCATGCTGCTGAATGCTTGAAGGAGACAATCTCGAAGCCATTGTAATTGAATTTGGAGCTAATCGGATCGGTCCTCCATTGGAGAGGGACCCGGAGACGTAGTCCTTAGGGACGAACTCCGTTATCAATTGGTTTCGTCTCTCTATTCTTCTCTCTTTTCTTTCTCAGTTTATCTTGGCATTTATTTAATTATTTTATGTTCATTTATTTCATTTGAGCATTTAATTTGTAATCATTTAAGTTAAACGTTGTAATAATTGATCTTTTAACGTTAAGCATTCTGTAAGCAATAAGTCCTAGATCCTAAATAGATCAGGTCTGGAGCAGACCAAATGTGTTGAATAATTTCCTAAGTCCTAGTGTACAATTTCAGTGTTCAGTGAATTGCAATTCTGAGGTAGTAGTGAATTGCATGTTGTAGGAATCTAAATCCAAATTTTAAAGCCTTGAAGTCCTTCACAACTAAAGTTAGAGTTGACAAAGTATCAGACTTGGTAATGACAAAGTTACAATGGTAGAGTACATGATCGAAATGCTTCGTATTCCATTGTGGATGAATATTTTTTTGTGCAATTTTGAGGATGTGTTTACAAGTGTCAGATATGTGTTTTCTCTAAGTGGCAAGAGTTTTGAAGGTCAGAGTGTTGAGTTGTGAATAATAGTTGGTTCATTCTATTGTTACTTCACCAGTGTTGCCGACCTAAAGGGTTTGGGGTTGTGAAAAATTAAAGAATGAATGGATCAGACTTATAAGAGTAATTATAGGTCATTCCAACCTATTTTAATGTGTTACACATTTTGGTTTATTTCTCAAGGCGCGTGTGTTGATGTTTTGAGCTGACATATTATGTGGTACAAGGTACATCTAATTAGGCCGACCTAATTGATGTTTTTGTTGGTTGTGATATATATAAGGTTAATTCCTTGTGTGGAGATGTGAGATGTGAGATAATTAACTATGTGCGAGATCTGGAGCAGAGCAGAGTGTGAAGAGGTTGATAAGTGGTGAAGTATGAAGTGTGTTAAATTAGTTTTTTGAGCCTAATTGGAACTGTCTTCATCATATTGTAGATGCATTGTAATCAATTCAATCTTTAGTAGTGAGCCACCTTCTTTTCTATCCTGGTAGTGAGCCACTTATTCTATTCTCTAGATAGTGAGTCCTCTAGATAGCAAGTCCACCTGGCAGTGAGCTATTATGTAATATCTTATAAGCGGTTATAATATATTGTTAGCTAATCCTCACCATGTTTTTTCCTTTTTTTGGTTTTCCATGTAAAATATGTTCTTGTGTTCTTTGATGTGATGCATTCTTTCTATGTTCCTTTCTAATACTACAAGTTTAATGTGATTCACTGAATGGATGTTTAAAGTTGATGAAGTTAATGAATTTTAGTGAATATTGATTCACCCCCCCCATATAGATGAGGAAATTTATTTTTTCTCTCCTTTGGGCATGTGATAAAGCCTCATAGGATTCAATGACTTGCCTTGAAAACTCCAACAATACCACTTTATCTATTGGGTACCTTGGCATCACGTAGGGTTTTTCAATGAACCCCTCAACACTTATGTATGTGAACTTAGGAAACTGGATGTACCCAACTTCCATAATATCTTATCACACTTTGTACATCCAAAAATATTCTCTTTTGTTTTTGTCCTTCGAATTTTCTCACCAATTTCATAGAGAACACATCATTCACTAAAATGATTCATATATTCCTTTTATGTTATCTGAGGGTAGTGTTGATACACCAACACTTCTCCAAGAGAATTTCCCAACACCCCTACCTTGTTTAAATCTTTCAAGTTGACCCTAATTACAAATGAGTAGATGACATAGGAGGACATATAGTAAAACATTTATTTTACAAACATTGACATTTGGTCATGTATGAAGTCACTAATGGATTTTGACCAATGAATTAGTGTTGTTGCATTCTTTAAATTCTTGATAATGTACATCCAAGGTTCGAATGTCATTGCATTCTGTAAACCAACCATTATTTTTAACAACATAATAATATCATTTATATCCCATTGAAAATCATTCCCGTAAAGGGTCTTTGACATATTAGCCACCGGTTTTGGCTTCTTATCCTTCCTATAAAATTCCATATACATTATTCTTCTATTCTTCTCTTTAAATTTTGTGTCTCTTCATAACTTCTACCATATTTATCAAGCTCATAGCAAAAAAAAGGAATTTGAAGGTATGAGAAATACCTTCTAGTGTCAATTTTGCATACAACCTTCCTTATTCAACACCACTCATATAATATTAGCATATAAGTGAATACATTCCATAACCAATTTAGGGGAAACTATATCTACTTGGAATCATGCTACCAAATGTAACCCACTGGCCACAATATTTCTCACATAATTTATTGCATTTGGTGACATAACTTTGATCATAAATGCATCTATGTCAAAATGACCCAAGTGTGTATCTTTTACTATACCATCTAAAGGCCACACTTAGAATTCTAGAAGTGATAATTCCTCCTTAACATACTTCTTTTGTTTGCTCATGGTTTCTATGAAACCAACATTTAATTACTCCTAAGCTAATTATCGTTAGCTTTTGTTTTTTCTTTTTTGAAAACAAAGGGGTAAAAACTTTATTAGAAATCAGAAAAGAGCATTACAATAATAACCAAGGGACCCAGCCCTAGAAAACAAGGCGAAAACCCCACAACATAAAACCACATCAACTATCCCCATGTATCCTCCTATCCTCCTCGAAGAACCGGTCCAAATCCAGATGCAGCTCAGGGTTAACCTGATCCCAATCCTCAACCTTCCAACCACTATCATGCTCAGAGGCCCATTTGGCCAAGCAGTCGGCATCACGATTCCACTCCCTCGGGATGTGAACAAAGGATGCCACCTCCATCTGAGAACTAACCTGAAGAATCCGTTGAACCACCGAAGCCAACTACCAATTTATATCAGATATCTTTCGCTCATTCAAGAGATTAATCAAAATCTGTGAATCAACTTCTCATATAACCTTTCTCCATCCCAAAGAAAGGGCCCTCTCAATAGCATGAAGAATCACCAGACCCTCCATGAAGTTAACAGTCTTCACCCCCTCATGTATAGAGAACAAAAAAATCACCGACCCAGCTGAGTCCTTGCCAACCCCACCAATTCCAGCAGGCCCAGGATTTCCCCTAGAAGAACCATTAGTATTGATCTTTAAAAATCCATTGGGAGGAGGTAACCACCTTCCAACCCATTGAACCCTCTTTTTCCCATGCCTACAGTTCCTAGAATTGACAAAAGATGAATGAATTTCTTGAAGACCTAGTCTGGCCACCAACTCAGCATCACCTCTCTCCAAGGGGAAAACCACATCACATTTAGCTAAAAATGACTCCTACACCATTCCTAGCATATGCATCCAAACTTGCCAACCCACCAACTTCTGATCACGAAAAATTTGGCAGTTCCGCTCCAGCCAAATCTGCCAAAGCAGAAAGGTAGGGCCCATGAACCAAACTTCCTATAAAAAGGAAGCCATAGAAGGTCTTCCCATACTATCCCATAATTCAACCAAAGAGCACGCATGAATACAAGGAAGCTTCCACACCTCCCACCACCAATGCCAAAGCTACACAACAAAGGGACACCAAAAGAACAAATGCGAAGAATCCTCTTCTGCTCCCCCACACAAAACATAAATTGAAGGTCCTTGAAATCCCCATTTACGAATGTTATAGTAGGTCAAGCACCTATTCCAAGCCAAAGTCCAAACAAAGCAGTTTCATTTAGGCCACGAGAGTTTATTCCACACCCTTTTCCACCAATGAACCTCTACCCCAGTTAGCTTCTGAGCCAATAACACCTGATAACCAGAAGCAACAGAGTAAACCCCCTTAGGATTATGGGTCCAAGCAAGAATATCCTCTTCCAAAAGAGAACTACAACTCCTACTATGAAGAATCTTGTGAAGCTCAGCACTTTCTTCCGCAAGTCCCAAATTTGGCCACTCTACGGGATCCTTCTAATGAGTTACCTCCAACTGACCAAAAGAAGCAACAGACTTGAAGTCACTCACCCTAGCCCAGCCAGCCTCAAGAAATCTTTGGCACAAAGGAAGTAGGTTGGGGAACTGAGAAGTAAGTGGAGGGAATCCATCCCAAGAATCCGACCAGAAGAGAGCTTCAGTTCCCCATCTACAAATCCAAAATAAACCTTCCTTGATAAGCTTCGCACCCTTTTGAAGAGTATTCCAAATCACTGAACCTTTCCCCTCAAGAGGGTAACGAGGGAGATCCTACCGTGGAATCCCCAAGAAATACTTATGAG